>JAURVB010005897.1:0-12929 GCA_033002965.1 Piper betle
AAATATCTTATAGGATTTTGGCAAAAGATGGTTACAAGATCCCACTGAGAATCTGCTTTTATCGGGGCACTTCACAAAAATCTGACCAGCAAGTGTAATTTCAGGAGGTAAAACAAAAGCCCAGTGTGCACCTCCACATTCATGTCTATGTTGAGAAATTTCCTCATGATGAATGTCATAATCCTCTTTCAATATATATTGGCAAATGTAGCTTTCAACTTCATGTTGCAGTTTCCCAATATTGTTCAAGTGTAAAAATAATTCTTACTTTATATAACTACCACAAAATCACTTTGACTATCAATTTCAACCTTATAAGACATCATAAGACTTTCATATAACCTGGCATTGGCATATCAAGTTTCCCATAAATTTGCTGATCCATATTTAACTGTGCGGTCTACTCTGCTTTTTTGTATATTGTCGATCAGGTGAGTGGGGGAATGGAAAGAAATAGTTCTCCACAAAGAATGATGACCATGCTTATGTTGTCATACATGCAACGGAAAGAAAAGTAGGAATTTCAACTGTTTTTGATACACATGTATACAAAGATTGGTTTTCAACAGATTCAGCTTACAAGTTTTGAGAATGATAGCAGATCAGAGAAGAATTTGGCAGCAACTGCAAGCTTATACTGCTGCTATATCTGTTTTTGGAATGCATGTACTGGTTAATGAGGCTGCTTGCTTGTTTGAGGAGATGTTGCAGGAGTTTAAACCTGATAATGTACATTTTATTCTCTTCTCGTGTCAGTGAAAGAGCTTGAAAAGCTCGTGATCTAATCTTGGCCATGCCTATGGTTATTGATTCTAGTGTTTGTGGTGCATTGCTATCTTGCCGCAGCATCCATGAAAACTCCAGATTATCTAAAATGCGGCTCACTAAAACAATGAAATTGAAAAATATTTTACGGTAAAAAATCATAACTCTGTGCCTTTTCAGACATTAACCCAGCTGAGAGCAGGATTCTTTTTAGCCTTTTCTTGCCCATCATATGTCTAACTTCATCTACTCTCTCCCACTCACCACAAACTGCAAAAATATTACACAACTGGACATAAGCTCCTGAATTGCCTGGGTCAAGTCTAACAATTCTCTCAGCTACCATCTTCCCTCTGATCTCATCTCCATAATCCTGGCACCCTCTTAATATTGATGACCACATGCTTATATCGGCCTCAAATGGCATATTGTCTGCAAAACTTACAGCTTCCTCTATGCGTCCTACACGAGCCAGAAGATCAATCATGCATGAATAATGCTCAACTTGGGGTTCTATACCATAATCGGCCTTCATTGCATTGAACCATCTCCAACCATCCTCAACCAGGCCACAATGAGCACACCCCATCAAGACTGCCAACATGGTGATGTCGTTTGGAAGCACTTTAAGAGCTCTTATCTCTGAAAACATTTCTAGGGTCTCTGACCCATATCCATTTGTAGCATAGCCCATAAGCATAGAATTCCATAATGCTTCATCACATGTCCTCGTATTGTCAAACAAGTTCCTTGCATCCGTAATATTACCGCATTTGCAGTAAAGATCAACAAGTGAGGTGGAAACAATGCGGTCAGATTCAACTCCAGTAATTATGGCACAGGAAAAGATCTGTTTACCTAAGTTAACATCACAAACACTGGCACTGCTGCCAATAGCAGTTGCCATAGTGATATTATCCATTTCTAACCCTAATCTTCTCATCTCAAAGAAAAGCTCTAAGGCTTCATTGGCACGACCATTTTGGCCATAAGCAACAATCATTGAGTTCCATGAAATCAGACTTCTCGCTGGCATCGTCTCAAAAATCCTTCTTGCATCTTCAATTCGACCACACTTTGAGTAGACAGTAATCATTGAATTGAGCAAAACCGTGTCATGTTCCTTCAACTTGCTAAATAACTTGCATGCATCTTCTACTCCCCCACATTTAGCATACATGTCCACAATAACACTAGCAAAAATGGTTCCATTCGCAATGCCAATTTTTTCAGCACAAGCATGGATTTGCCTTCCACTGTTAAGCTCGCCTAAACACGAGCAAGCCCTCAAACCGCTAATAAAAGTTGAAGAGTCCCCGGGCACTCCTATCACTCGCATTTGGTTCAATAATTTGAGTGCTTCCAAACCACTATCACAGGTCACATAACTGGCAAGCATAGAATTCCACAGGACAACACTTGCTCCCTTGGCATTGTCAAACAACTTTCTTGCATCACTCAATCTATCACAATTCCCATATCCAGTAATCAAAGCAGACAAAGAGTAGTCATCCTTCATAGTAACCAAATCCAACACCCCCACAGCAGAATCCATATCACCACATTTACCATACATGTTAACCAGACAACTGCTCAGAACAGAATCAATTTCCACTCCATTAACAAGAATGCAGGCATGTATTTGCCTCCCACCATCAAGCTGCCCCAGACACGCACAGGCATTAATGACAGTTGCCAACACAAAAGCATCAATTCTAGGAAATGCAATACAATAATCCAAACCCAAGCTCCTGAACATTACTAATGCTCGTTCATACTGGCCAGAGCTAACATACCCATGAAGCAGGGAGTTCCCAGCAATGGCACTCTTCACTGGCATTTCACTAAACACATTCCTGGCCTCTTCCAAGTGTTCTGCTTTCACCAACCCAGATATCAAAGCATTCCATGCATACTCATTTCTCTCCGGCATTGACTCAAACACCCGTAACGCATTGCCCATGTCTCCACCATGCAAGTAAGTCTCCATCAACGTGTTCCAGGAGAAGCTGTTTCTTTGCGGCATTTCATCAAACAGCTTCCTCACGTGGCCAAACTGTTGACATTTCCCATAAGATTGGAGCATGGAATTGGCGAAAAAAAGGGTTGACTGGATCCCAAGTTTGATAAGGACAACGTGGGCTTGACTGGTTGGGCGGTGCATCCATTGCTGCCAGGAAGATTGCAGCAACGCAACACAGCTTTGGGCGGTTAACACCATGATTGGAGCTGGTTGAATTCATCCGAAGCCACAAAAGTTCAAACTTTTGGAGATGATCATCTGATTCTGACTGCGATGGCATGTGCCAAACCAGACAGATTCAAGCCAAAAATTGATTCATTTGAATAAGTCCTAGGACCTACAATGATATCAGTTCCTGATTTCAAAAGAAAAAAATTATCAAGGGGCTTTCTTTTAATGCTTCTTTGTGATTGGCAAGTATTAGTGACATCAACACCATATTGATCTTATTTAAGTTAGAAAGCTGTTTCACCTAAGAAACCATTTACAATGTCCGAAAAACACTCACAGAAAAGTTCAAAATATTTACTTTCATCATCCTACTTAACAACATAACTAATGGAAATTGCAAGCATAAGAATGTCCACAAAATCCATGTATTAGGAGTACATAACAACAAAGCATTGAACAAAACTACAGACCCAACATGCTACATGTCAAATTTACCCGTGCGACAGGGGCGAAAGGGGAGCAGGTGAAGGAAGACGAAGATGACGAGTAATTTCTTATTTTCTTATCTACAATACCCATGAACCAACAACAAGGGTTACACTTGTAGCCCCTAAGAGAAGGAGTGAATGATCAAGCACTCCGTCCATTGAGTTTCTACTAAGTAATAAAGGCTTTGTGAAATTTTCTAAAACGTTAATCGGTAAAAGTACTACCAATACTGCTAACATTACTATTACTATTACTATCTATTGTGCTTGAACTCGATTCGAATAGCTCGAAGTTTATTCAAATTCGACTCGAGATAGAACGAATTTCGAGTATATATGCTCGAAATCGACTCAACTATTTTTTATACTGTTCGAGTTTAACACGAACTCGAATAAACTTAAACTATTACTATTAGTATTACTATTACTATCTATTGTGTTTGAACTCGATTCGAATAGCTCGAAGTTCATTCGAATTCGACTCGAGATAGAACAAATTTCGAGTATATATGCTCGAAATTGACTCAACTATTTTTTATACTGTTCGAGTTTAACAGAAACTCGAATAAACTTAAACTATTAAATTTTAAGGAGCACAGAAGGCTTGTTTGGGAGTTCGAAACGAGATCATTTGAGAGTTCGAAACGAAATCGTTTAGGAGCTTGAAACGAGATCGTTTGAGAGCTCGAAACGAGATCGTTTGAGAGCTCGAAACGAGATCGTTTGAGAGCTCGAAACGAGATCGTTTGAGAGCTCGAAACGAGATCGTTTGAGAGCTCGAAACGAGATCGTTTGAGAGCTCGAAACGAGATCGTTTGAGAGCTCGAAACGAGATCGTTTGAGAGCTAAAAACCAACTTATTTGGGAGCTCAAAACCGGTTTGTTTATGAGCTCGAAATCAGCTCATTCATAAGCTCGAAAGTAACTCATTTTGGAGAAAAACATACAATTATAGAGATTAAAAATTAACAAAATAGTCTATTAACAAAATAGACTATCATACTCACACTACACTCATTACCCATCAAACAATCAACAATCCTCGTCACAATAAAAATGTCCCTCGCTCATCTTATTCACATCGATTTTATTATATTTTTCTAAATTACATTATAGTCAACTAGCATGCACTGATTTAATTTACTTAATTAAATAATTAGCATTCGTTAAGCATAACTCAAATCATACAAATATCACTTCATCCACTGTCAGGCATTCATCACGTTAAACAATCAATCCTCACATATTGTGCTAATAATTATCAATTTTGAATAATTAAATCAGAGGTAATTAATTATACCTCGCATAGTCGGCAATAGGCAACAACCGGGTTCCGTGGCTCATCTCGAAGAACAAATGCAGCGCAAGGCGGCGCCCAAAATTTAATTAAGTTCAACTGGATGAGTTCAGCAAAAGATCCAGCGAATTCCAGCAAAACCGGTTTTCCGACGGGTTCAGGCGCTTTCCGGCAACTGTTGCTGGCAACGGCAACCTGCGGGATGGCGGTGGCAAGGGGTACCGTTGGCACCGGTTCGGCGAGCCCAACCCGTCTACGACGTCGATAAGGTCTGCGGAGGCGGTGGCTCGCCGGAAAAAGGGCAAAACAGGGGCGGTCGCTGGTGGGGGGACGATATCCGGCCGGGATGGGCGGCGCTGGGCTCCACTCAGGTCGGGAAAGGTCGAGGGAGGGTCGACGACGTCGATGCGGCGACTGGATGGCGGCGGCAACGGTTGCCGGCGGCGGAATCGGCGACGGGAGCGCAGCGCGGTCGCGGCGGCTTCGTCGCGTCGTGGAGGCCGGGCGACGGCCGGACGGCGGGGGGAATGGTCGGCGATATACTGGAGGTGACCGGCGGCGCCGATTGGCGGTGGTGCGGCGGCCGGAGGCAGCGATAGCGACGTAGAAGGAGAGTGGCGTCAAGGGAGAAGCGTCGGGGGAGGAAGAAATCGGTCGGGGGCGATATCGTAATAAAAGTTAGATTCGAATCCCACCCGGCTAAAAAATAATAATTAATTTATAATAAATTTTTAAAAAATTAAAAAAATAAAAAAAATTTCATAAAATATTTTATAACTAGTAACCCACCAAAAATTCCTTATAACGTGTCTTACTGTATTATTCGACCTAAAAATAATTTTATAATCAAATATATAAAAAAAATATACCGTATACTTTCATATATTCTAATAACTCATTTTTTATCATTTTTTTTGGCATTATTATCATATAATCAAATACACTTGACCTTTATCGCTCATAATTCATGATTGGTCTTAGCTTAGCATGTGGTTCCTGAAAATAAACTTGATTCGAATTGACACTTAAATTGACCGGTTCGCTAACAATCTTTGGTTGCCAGATGCATGAAAGAAGGTCCGACAACGGTCGATATAAGCTTCTTCCTTCCCTACACCTCCATGCTTCATTAGGCAAATTCCTAATTGAAAGTCTAACCAAACTCTTGCTGAACACAGACCAAAGTGTTATCCACTTCAATGCGTCGTTTCAATCTTTTCTTCACATGGAGTCTTCATAAATTAAATTTCCTTGATGATATATAGATTCCAATGATTGTATGTAGAATTTGCAATATTACTTCATCTCCACATGGTTCCGCACATTCTTGGACACCTTTTATCAACACAAGTTATTACAAAAGAAATAATTACATATACATATCTAACTCTCTCATATACTCCACCATGAACATATATCCATTATAAATTATTATCAATAACTTTAGGATGATAATCATCAAAATATAACCTTATCGGTTAAAAAAATAATATTTTAAAGGAGTTACATCATATATATGTCGCTATTTTTAAGTGTCAAAAAGATCAGCCTATTTTTAAGTCTCTCTCATATACCAACCGCTGATCGCCCTCTCCCCACCACCACTAACGCCGGCGACGACAACCCTCTCCCCATCCCGTGTCATCCTCTCCCTCGTCCCCCCCATCGCCGCCCTTGACGTGGACAACTCCGCAATCGGATCAAAAGTAATAAAAAAGTAATAAAAAAAGACCCTGAATCTACTCTACTCTATAGCTTTTTGAGTCAAGTTTGTCTCGACACCTAGTTTTAAACTTTGACAAGGAGAGGATAATCCGGTAATTGCCTTCGTCCTTAATCAGAATAACATCTTAATTTTAAATTAACCAACTCTTATAATCTCAAAAATTGATATAACTCATTCATGTTTAATAATATAATGCATCTAAAGTATTAATTGTCAACTAGTTTAGACGAGCAGAATAAATTACAAGGTTTTGATTAACCGGCGGGGAAGTCGACGCACATTGGCAAAGCCATAATGCATCATGATGATGCCCTAGGAGATAATTAAACAAGTACAATAATAATAGAGTTACAGTCGTGCAATATTAATTTCAATTTATTGCTTTGATTTTCTGCACTAAAATGAACTAATCCAATTTCTCTTGATGATGAGTAAGTTGAAAGCAAACAAAGGAGGGTCTAAATCAGTTATTTGTCTAGCCACATACAATAATTTTGATTTGAAATTTATTTAATTAGATTAATTATAAATTTAGTTAATTAATAACTACTGATCTTGGATCTTTCTCACATATCCTTCATGGGTAACCTAACACAAACAAGAAAAAGCTTGGTAGATCAGTTTTAGCTTATTTGTGACAACTATAACAAGGCAAGTTTTGAGTTGAAATCCATCATTGGTTGATCTTTCCAAATGCAATTAGAGGAGCACACGCTTAGATTAATATTGGAGCGCCTTGGTTTACAAATCCAATTATATACTTTCCATTATATATATATATATATATATATGAGGGCCCTGCCTTGGTAGCGCCCCTGCGCCAAAAAATCGGGGCCGTCTAATTATAAGGACGCCCTCCCCCTTCTCCTCCGCCCACCCATGCCGCCCTCGCCCTGCCTCGCCCACCCCCGCCCGGCCGGCCGCGGCCGGATCCAGGCCGCCGCCCTCCCCCTTCTCCTCCGCCCACCCACGCCGCCCTCGCCCCGCCTCGCCCACCCCCCGCCCGGCCGGCCGCGGCCGGATCCAGGCCGCCGGCGAAGGAGGGGGGGGTGGAAAAAAAAATTTTATCAAATTTGGGCCGTTCGATCATAATCGAACGACCCAGATTATCCTGGCGCAGGTAAGGGTTTCCTGCCTCTGGCGCAGGAAACCTTTACCCTATATATATATATATATACATATATCAATCTCTAGTTAGTAATTTTCTTTAATCACAGCTTTTAAAGTAGTATTATATCACTTATAATTATTTCTCTTCCTTTATGCAGCCTCATGACATTTCTTCTCTAAACATTGATATCATATGATTGTGGCTCCTCTAACTCTAATTTCCTACTAGTTAATTTCAGAGATTTTTTTTCTCGTTGTTTTTAATACATATTTAGCAAAGTACATGATTTCTTGTATACATACATAGTTGCAAATCCAGACCACTAAATAATTTCACCATAATTTTTTTCATTTGAAGTCAAACTATATATAAACTTTCAAACCTCCTGCTCCATTTCTTCTATATGTAGATTAATGATCATGAATACAGTTTAACAATGGCATTATAGTGTTCAATCTCTTTTCATTAAAAACTGCATATATTTCTTTTTTCTCTCTATCTATGGATACCAAGATTTTAAACTCCTTATAATATCAAGGTGCGTGTGCTGAAGCTGGCCTAAGACATATAATATCACGGTGCGTCTGCTGAAGCTGGCCTAAGACAAGTGAGCGCCAGACAAACACCACCACCCTATATCTACATAGGTTTCACATATAATATTGTAAGTTACTATCTCCTTTCTTTCTTTCTTTCTTTATTCTTCCTTCTTCTTTTTTCCCATTATTTAGATTTTGCATAATTGTCATGTTCGATCTCTTGAATCAACTTGGAATAAAAATAAAAATAAAAAAGATATTTTTCTTATTTATCAAACTTTTACTTTAATGCTAATGAAGTGTAAATTTTAAACGTTGAATTGCCATCGGAGGCAAAAGAACTAGCCACTATAAAAATCGTAATATTATCATTTCGAAATACAATTTTTATCAAATATTATTTGTTAATTATGGTATTTGTCACAATTCATTGATAGGCTTATATAATTTAAGAGCGCGAACTCATTTTTTTAGCTGTTTTTTCCCTTAGAATAGAATCATGGAGAATTGTTGTAAATATTTCAAAAGAAGTCGTGAATCTCCTCGGATAGTTACCCTTCTTATTCCTATCATAGCTGTGGGCATGGTCACTGCCACATATTGGAACAGTCTTGTGAGTTCTTCTTGTTTCTGGTAGAATTTACATATTTTTTTCAAAAGTAATTATTTAGATAACTTTTTTAATTAAACATATGGACGAGACATTGTAAAATTTTGTCTTTCAAATTTGCAGTTTATGTGGGCAATGCCATATATATCAAAACAACCCTCCACTGCCATGCCTCCCAAGAGCTCTCCAATTGATTCTTTCAAGCACGAAAATAGTCTACTTAAGTGTAATATCTCAAGAGATATGAAAAAATTTGTTCCATGAATAAATATCCAAAATACAATAATAATATTAAAAACACTACATATTTGACAAAGCAAGAGACTTGCCCAGTATATTTTCGTTGGATGTATGAAGATCTAAGGCCATGGAATAGAACAGGGATATCAGTCGACATGGTGGAGCAGGCAAAATCATATGCACATTTTCGCTTGATTATTTTAGATGGTATGCATTTTTCTACTCAAACTCATCCAATTGTGATCTTTACTATTGAGCTAGATTTATTGTAGGAAATATGAGGATGCAACATGTAAATTTTAGATGATAAATTGATACTTTGCTGCATATATTGGTCGACAAGTTGCTAGAAAAAGAAACTATGAAATATTTAATTTCAACACTCTCCTACACGAGAGCAAGTTTTGACAACTTCTTACACAGACAAACATGGAGCTAATTAATTCCTCCGGGAACATTTTATTTTTGTTACTACTAAAAAGACTATTCTGATCCTATACATATATATGCTTAAATTTAAAAAATAATAATAATAAGCTATCTTGCTACTGCTATATTTTGTGAATTTTTACTTTTGTTTCCGTGTGAAGATGTAACCTACCTATACATTCTTTAATTAGTTGATCCCAATTATATTATAGATGAGATCAAACACCAAAATATTCATAACTAGGACATATATTATTCTTAACTCGCATGCATTATTTTTATTCGACAACATCAATAATATCCCTTAGAAATACTTGATTTCATTTTCAATAAAATAAAAATGAATCAGAATGTTTATATGATCATCAGAATGCTTGTGGTTGATATTATAGCAACTTTGATTATCACCATTTGATACATGATTGTAGGGCGGGTATATGTGGAAAGGTACAAGAAATCTTTCCAAACAAGAGATGTGCTCACTATATGGGGAGTTCTACAACTTCTAAGGAAGTATCCTGGCCAAGTGAGAGATTTGGATCTCATGTTCAATTGTTTTGACAAACCTCCAATTTTAAAAGGGAAAGTGTACCCAAACATATCAGCTCCTCCACCTGTATTTGGGTATTGCACCAGGGAAGGTGCAGCTGGCCTTGTTTTTCCAGACTGGTCTTTCTGGGGATGGTAAGCTAATTTCTATATATATTATATTTATATGATATGACTCATGCAAGTATATATTTTTAATCTAGAGAAATAACATATTTGATTTATTAATTTGATACAATATGTTAGCACAGATAAAGAAACATATTTCTTAGGTCTTCAAAGATGATATAGGGCATTATGTGTTTTATATTGTTATCATTATGGAATTTCTTTATTAGCTTATAAATAAGGAGGATTATTTTGGGTTATGCACGCTTGGAACCTTGCTTGTCAACGCACCAAAAGATTGTGAGGTGTTTCAATTGTCCTACTGTATGTATGAGGTTCGCTGCTGGGCAATAGTTGATTTTACTTAGAACAGACTAAAATTGTATAATTTTATTTTGTCATTATAGACTCGTAATTATATAATGAATATATATACATGGGGCTAGCTAGAATAGCAAAACTCACTGATTGATATAATCTTAACTTTCACATAAATTTCACCAAATGAAATAATAAAACAGTGCATTAATTAGTGACGACAATTTTCTCATTAAGGCTCTAAATATATCACAGTATTGTGCTATACAGACTTTCCAACCTCATTATTTAGCCATCGTGATGGCTTTTTAAATATCAGAAGTTGTGATATTTAAGTTTCACATAGAGTGGATTTTGAAAGTAATCACTAGAAACATTATCATAAACTTTTCTTTCAAATTTTTACGTACCAGCGACAGATTTTGTCGTCATTGATATAATATTATAAGAACTTTACAACCATGCCAGTTAAACTCATGAACAGTAATATATGCATGGTATAATATGTAATGTGCTACAATTTCAGGCCAGAAATAAACATAATGCCATGGGAGCCTCTTTTGAAGGTATTTGAGAAAGAAAACAAGAAAGTGAAATGGGTAGATAGAGTTCCATATGCATTTTGGAAAGGGAACCCCCATATCTATCCAAGGAGACTGAAGCTTCTCAAATGCAATGTCACAAAGAGAAAAGATTGGAATGCTCGTGTTTATAAGTTGGTACTTCACTTTAATCACTAATCTTAATCCAGCATTTTCTTATTAGATCATATATGAACATCATCTATCTAGTATGAATTTTATACAAGCTTAACTTAAATTTTTAACCAGTGACTCCAAACTTCTATTTAAATCATCTAAGGTGAATTTTCACACTGCATGCGTATAGCACATATAATTGGCTTGGTTGAAGTAATTCACCTCTTCATTTATTTATCTATGTTTGTATTGTTGCTTATGAACTTATATATATATAGATCTTATTATCCCTAACAAGGCACAATTTTAAAACTTCATGTAAATAGATCATATATGTATGTATATATTGCACAGTTGAGGCACACATGTTGGTATGCATATTTCTAATTTAATAGCGTTTTATATAAACTTAATAAAAAAAACTTCATGTGCATAATATGCTCATTTTGAATGGGAATCGAAAGGTAATAATAGAACTTCAGCTTATATGACTGCAAGTATGTATAGTTTTTTCCATCTTGATCATCATGTTTAACAAAACTCAATTTTGTCTATAGAATTGGAATACTGAATCTAGAAGAGGCTTCAAGAATACAAATCTGGCAAATCAATGTGACCATAGGTGAGACCAATATTTAGAGTACATAGTTTCACAGAAAATTTGATGATTGATTGATCTACATATCAAATCAAATTGTGTGGCTAGTTTATTGGGATCTATTTTATGCATATCAATGTATGTGAATGCTTTAGCTAAAGTTGAACATTTTCATGACAATAGAAGGAAATGAAATGCATTACAGGTTCAAGATATATGTAGAAGGCAATGCTTGGTCAGTGAGCCAAAAATACGTCTTGGCTTGCGATTCATTGGCATTGCTTCTTGAGCCGCAATACTTTGACTTCTTTACTAGAGGACTTATGCCCATGCAACACTATTGGCCTATAAGGAATGGAAACAATGACTGCCACTCCATCAAACATGCTGTGGATTGGGGGAATACTCACCAACAACAGGCATTTTCACATAACCTTCTCTTGATCACTATACATGATTAGATAGATATCAAGTACAGGAACATTACTCTTTGTATTTTTGCAAACAACTGACTATAGTAGTTTGCTGTGGATTGATCAGGCTCAATTAATTGGGAAGGCTGCAAGTAGGTTCATTCAGGAGGAGGTGAAGATGGAGAATGTTTATGACTACATGTTCCATCTTCTGAATGAATATGCCAAACTGCTCAAATACAAGCCTATAATTCCTGCAAGAGCTCAAGAAGTTTGTGTTGTGTCCATGGCATGCCCCACCAGAGGGAGATTAAGAAAGTCTATGTTTGAATCCATGGTGAAGAGCCCTTCCAATTCAAGACCTTGTTATCTGCAATAAATACTGATTAATTTTCCTTTGTGCTTCTTTTTGGAATTGCAAAACTATATCATGTCACTAGCAGATGTGTATTGAACTCCTATATTATACAGGGCTTATGTGTCAGGCGTAAAGTTTATAGGTTGGTGTGACCTTTCTATGAGTTCGGTTCTAAACCTACCAAATCAAATTATGCAATAGGCATTCCGCCAAAATTAAACCAAATTTTTACCTAAATTGAATTGAACCAAATCAAAATATTTTGGTTCAATTCGCTTAGTAATCATAAATTATAAAAAATGGGTTTGTTTAATTATTTAACCAAAATTATACTATATTTTAGAGTGCATAACCATGTCAAAAGTATTTTAAACCTATATATCACATCAAAGATATCAAAATTCACCTTGAAAATAAGATAATTTCATGATAAGCAACATAAAACATGGATTTCTGGAATAAATGTTTAAAATTTTGATTAATTCAAT
>JAURVB010005898.1:0-15033 GCA_033002965.1 Piper betle
GTAACAAAAAGTGGGGCCTACAGATTTTAGATTTGAGATCCAACCAACTGGGAAGTCGGGGCGCGAATGATGACATGTGCCAGTTCATTCCTTCTCTTGCCAATTGCTCTCGTAACCTTTATCGACTAGCCCTTGGTGACAATCAACTCTCAGGAGGCATTCCTGATGAAATTGGGAAACTTGACGGCCTTGAGGTACTACACTTGACTGGCAACAATATCACTGGAAAGATTCCACCAGCTTTGTGCAATATTGCTCGATTGGAGGAACTCTACCTGGGAAACATCCAATTGGAGGGTGCAATTCCAGAATGTCTTGTAGATGCTTTGAATCTTACCCATTTAGACCTCTCTCAAAACAAGATATGAAGAGGAGACATGGCATAGGAATAAATAGTTATTATATATACAACTCAAATTAAATGTATCTTTTCTCTATCAAAACTCCACTAAGCATGTACTTTCTCTTCAGAGTTCAAAATTTTTTATGGGGATTGATTTGTTCTTGGGATGATTTTAAAATCTTCAAGTGTTACAACTTAAGGAAATTAAGTTAATTTTTGTAAACTCATCCACTTTTGTCGTCTTGGATCCTAATGTAAAACCCGGCCTGGGCTCTGATTGGGATGGTCGTTACAATCCCTCCGGCATTTTCGTTTTGGACATTGTTCACATGATACTTTTGATGTTTTGAAGAAACAAGGTTTACTTGATGTTGAGAGTGACACTTCTTCAATGAGAATCTGTAATAGTTTTCAACTAGCTAAGTCAAGAAAGTTAATTTTTGAAAATCATGTTTTGAGATGTGATGCTTCTTTTCAGAAAATACATTGTGACATTCGAGGACCAGCTCCCATATCTTCTGTTGAAAATTTTAAATACTATGATATGTCTATTGATGATTGCAGAAGATTTATATGGCTTTATCCTCTATATACTAAATCTGGTTCTTCTCTTCTTTCTTATCTTTTGAGATATTAATTAATAGACAGTTTTCTGATAAAATCAAGAACTTTCAATCAGAAGGTGGACGTGACTTTATGTCCCATAGATTTCAATCACATCTAGTTGAAAATGGAGTTGTTCACTAAATTTCTTGCCCATACACACCTGAATAAAATGGGTTTGCTGAAAGGAGGCATAGAAGTATTGTGGAACTTGGACTTGCTCAAATGTTTCATAGCAAAGTACTGTTGAGAGACTCAAAGCTTGATTAGTTGCCAAGGGATACAACCAATAAGTGGGGATTGATTCTTCAGAAACCTTTTCCCCAGTTGTCAAACCAGCAACAGTTAGTACTCTATAGCTTTTGATGATACTTTTGATGTTTTGAAGAACAAGGTTTGCTTGATGTTGAGAGTGACACTTCTACAGTGACAAGGGATCTAGACCCTGTCGGTGTCTCAAGACGAAGAATGCCACAATGCTCCCTGTCAACCTTCACCCCACTCCTCCCAGGTCCGCTCTCTTCCTCCTTTGCTCCTTGGTTTTTCTTTGAATGGGTATTGTAAAGTTACTTCTTTTTGTCATCTCACTGTGTGCTCAGTGGATTCCAATCTTGTTTTTTATTGGGAAAGGTTGAGGCTTTGTGGGTTTTAGGTATTCTTTGGCTTGCTTTTTGGTCACAGTGGTTGGTTGTGTGAACTGGTTGAGTTTGCACAGTGTGGGGATGCTTTGATATGCAGATTGTTGTATTTGTATGTTAGGAATGGGCTCATATTACATCTTATATGTGTATGTCAAGCTTGTTGCTTGGATGCTTGGGATCTTGAATAGGTATGCACATTTTGGCCCCGTTCTTTGGTGAGGACTGTGTTCCTATGCATACGTGCACATTTTGGGGTGTTTAGATGAATACACAATGATACATCCCTCTGGTCTGAACTTTAACTGATTAGGTGTTTTTATGCATAGATTATTATTGCAACGTGCATTGTGAGTTGTTGTTCAGTTTATTTTGAAAGTTCTTATATTTTTTTCTTATATTAATAAAGTTTTTCTACATGTCTGGCAGTTGCAGTTTTAAATTTGCCATTTTGTGGTCTAGTTCAATTAATTTTCAAGTTTGTAGATGCTTGATATAGAGCCTACTGTCTTTGTATGCTATTTGATTCAATTCATAGGTAGTTGTCATGACTTGTTTGGATACTGTGTTATGTAAGTATGTATATTTTGGCCATTTTGTTGGTTGAGGACTATGTTTATCATTGCTTTATTGACTAGAGGGTTTGTCATTTGCCATTTTAGCGACTTTTCATGTTTATATGAGTGCACGTTTAGCCAAAATGGGGTGAAACATATGTTTGAGCCTTTAGATGAATGGGCATTTTTTTGAAGTTGTAGGGACTACCACTATGGCGAACCATCCTTTTCTTGGACCTTTTCCTCCCTGTTGGTGATACTCATGTCATATAATTGTGACATAATTTGTATATTTCTCTTCTTCTTTTTGCATCTTATTATTTAATTTGTTTGGTTGTTGTAAATTCTAATTTGCCATTTTGACTGTCCAATTCAATTAGATTTTAGAAGATGACTTTCATGTTGACATCATTAATTAAGTTTGATGATCTTACATTCGAGCTTTGACTGTGCTGTGTAACCTAGGCATGTTTTATTGAAAAAGTTTCTTTATTTATGAAATAATTGATTCCCACCCCCTCCCCCAACCATTTTACTGTGATCACACCTTGTAAAATGTCATTTTATCTATCTGAAGCCTTCTATTAGCTGACCTGGTGTTCACTCTTTTATGTGCAGCCATAGTCCTACTTCTGTTGGAGAAGGATATAATGCAGGCCGTCAAAGTCAGTTGGGTTAATCAAACATTTGCTCTAGCTAAATCCAATGATTCCTGGGTAAGATGTCTTGTAATAGAAAGTCAAAAGAGGAGAGGAATAAAATGGTTGAAACTTTCACAAAACGGTAATGTTTTGTTTACTGTCAAGCACTTGCTTAGCAATTGTTTTGTTTATCCTTAGATTTACTATTATTGGACGAGTACTTCTGAAACCTGAAAGCTGGTACTTAGAGTTGTAGATTGAAATATTATGTATTCACAAATAAGTTCCAGAAGATGAACTATGAACTTCAATATAGTCATTTTAATTTTCCCACCTTGGCCAAGTGTTTGCATTGTTTCTGCAAATATTTTCCTTTTCCAGAAACTATTACTAATTAATATTTTCTGACGATCATATCATCAAACTTAAGTAAGAGGCTCCTATGCAGAAGGCAGTTGGACAGTATTGATAACAATGTGGCTATTAATAGTAATATATCCATTTAGTACTATTGCAAGCCTTCTATTTGCTGACCTGGTATTTACTCTCTAATGTGCAGCCATAGTCTAACTTTTGTTGGAGAATGATAACATGCAGGCCATCAAGGTCAGTATTTGTCTAGTGTCCGAAACTGTTCAGTAATTGTTTTTGGCGTGTACATGATTTGTTACTTGTAACTGTGTGATGCACAGGACATTGGAAAGGTCTAAGAATTGTTTACATTTGCAGGTAACATAGAAAATGTAATGTTAATAATAGTCAATCCCGTGCTTTGTTGATTCACATACATAATTCTGATGGAAGCTTTCAAATTTATGCTGTCATTATCAATGTTTGCATGATGTTGTCATCCTCATCATCATTGTTGTCATCATGGTCATAATCTGCCCCCTTAGAATCTGGTTGGGGAGTTTGTTCTATAAAAAAGGAAAATTCTTTGTGTACAATTCATAATTATAATAGTGGCTAGTGATTATTTGTGATGTCCTAGCTAATGTTAAGCATCTTCTACAATGAGGGTACATATTTGTGGTGTGAAGAATAAAAATCAGTGGGCACTGAATATATAAGTATTATAATCTTAAGAGGATGTCCTTGGCCTACATATGTACTTTGTAATACTAAAGTTTAGACCTATTCTGTATTTTACAGATATCAAACTTCAAACAACGGTAGCTTTCCTTCTCTAAATCTCACTCACAAGGAAGTTGGGGGATCTTTCTATACAGTTTAGGAAATTGTAATAGAAATAATTCCGGAAAACAGAATTCTAGGGCTTGCTAGCCCATCATCACAAAATGGAGATGTTACTAGTTTTTCAGTTCAGAATGTGTTATCTCTGCCACCTACAATTGATCTGAGTAAAGTGGCTGTTAGATTTGTCGATGAGCATGAAACATTGGGCGACTTATCATTGGAAGAATATCAGAATGATGTTCAAGTAGATAGCAGATCTTAAGGTTAGGCTTCTTTACTTTTCCTGCATGTCGTTCCTAGCCATAAAAATGATAGTCAGTACCAAGATATTTCCTACAAAGTGTAGTCAAAAGGTCTATTTGGGAATATCTTCTTTTAGTTTGGGAAGTGTAGGAGATAAATTCATCGGGGCTTGGACTGGCTTAGTTGAACTGTAGGAGATAAATGTTTCAAGAAAAATGATTGTGTGGATCTCCCTGATGTTTTGACTAACTGAATACATTATACATTCTCTATTTGAGAATTTCCCTTAAATATGTCTAGCTTATTATCATTTCTTTGCAATAATAGTTACTCTCTTGATTTGGGTGCCTATAACAAATGGCTCTTGAATTAGTTTGGATGAATCTAAATGGTAAATTTAGCTGTACTTAAGTTGTTTGTTCTAACCACATTCGTTATGGACCCTTTCGGGTATATATGGCTAACCTGAAATTTATGCACATACTTGTCCTCATATAAGTAACTACATTACTTGTATGCTCAAACACTTCTCTGTCTGTTATTATATAATACAAACTTATGTTACATTTAACTTAGCATTTGAATATAATTTCCGTTGTTCAAGTTGTTCAATTATATTTTCGCTGATGGTTTCATCTCTAGCTCCACCTTTATATAATTCCTCCAACTATAATTATACTAATTGACCTAGTTCATGCAATGCCTTTATGTTGGCTTCTCAGAAGTCCTATCAGTTGACAGTCACTATATTTTATGACATATAATCATAATTAAGCAACTCTCTTAATGCAAAAGTAGAAGTTAGTTTCAAACAGGATCAGAAACAGAGAATATAGAAGTATCACTTTCTGCTTTTTAGGAGATATTAATAAATGAATTTCTTGAGCTGTGTACTGATTGAGTATTAATAATACTTCAAATCTATGTATGTCCATCCATAATTGGTGGACCCAGTAGTTTAGACTTTAGCCAATAGCCAAATTACCAATACTACAATGAGATACTTATAAATCTGTATGTTATCATTTGAGCCAAAAGAAGGTTGATACACACAATAGCAACATGAAATACAAACACAAAAAGAACGATTCCAACCTGTAGCAAGCTGTTTGCTTCAGCAACTTTGTAGCCAAGAATCCAGAATATGTATGTCAAATGTAGTAAATATAAATTAGAAACATCTTTGCTGAAAGGCTGGTTTTAACTAAGTGATAAAATAACAATAATTTGAATTGAACAAAAAATAGAAATAAGGCAAATGAAGATAAAAATTTCAAAAAATCAATATATGAAAAAGATAAAAATAGAAGTATCACTTCTCTGTTAGCTCCCTCCCCAAGCAGCAGCAAACCAAAAATCTCCCCAAATTTGATCAATTTCTGCTATGATTTTTGCTTCCTGACCCCAATTTTTCCTGCTTCGATTCTTACTCTCTGCATCAGATTTTGCTCTTTCGAAGTTGTTTGCGTCGATTTTTTCCCGGCCAGGTTTAGAGCAGGCACGATGACTCCTCGGATGTTCCGATTTGCTATTTTTGTATGAGTGTTAGCCTGAGCTTTGATGATTGATTATGGCATCTTCCTTAAGGTCCTGTGCAAGACTATTGATGCAACTATTGCCATTCCAGTTTTATGAGATTCTGATGTCCTGTATTTTGAGTTTACATATGTTAGTGATGGATTAATTGGAAATTTGGGGTACAAAGATTTTGTGACTCAAACAATGAACGTTGAGATGAATCCTTTTGAGACAAATAGTTTTGATTTTTGAGCAGTTATGTGATTTGTTGGATGTATTAACTTACTAGCTCTTTTAATAAAATTTGTTTACTTTATTTGTTATATCTTATATCCTGATGGCTTTTATTTTGTGAAAATTGAATATTGATTGAACTACGTTTTCTTGGTACATTTGAGAACAAAAAGACTGATCAATTTTGAATAAACTCTGGCCGGCCTTCAAGAACATTGCTAGCAGAATCAACCCTTATCATGTTTTTCACTTTTTCTAAGCGGTTGCCTATCATTTATTTTCTTACATGGTCACAGATTGTCATAGGCCTTCTATAATTTAAGCACTGCTCATACAATTCTGAATAGGTACCGTTATGGTATGTCAATAGAAGAGGCTGCTGAGCTTGCTCACCGTGCTATATACCATGCTACCTTCAAAGATGGAGCCAGTGGTGATGTTGTTAGCCGTATGTCTACTTTTTCCGACCTCTTTCAGCTGCCCAACCTATAAATGTGTAATTTACACCTTACTTAGTTATCTATGCTAGTGTATCTATGGATGACTCATTCACTGTTAAGCTGTGGTATTATGCATTCTATTAACCATTTATGCTGAGACCTAGATTGATAAGTTCAAACAATACTTGAGAACATATTCCGATTGTTATGTTGTTATAGTGTATTACGTTGGTAAAGAAGGATGGAAGAAGCTATCTTGAGATGATGTTGGAGAGTTGCATTACAAGTACTACCCGGTAGCTGTAGCTTTCGTTGAACAAGAAATGGCAGAGGCCTAATCATTCGGAAATGGTGTGCTTATGAACTCCTGTAAAAACTTACTAAGATCTGTCAAATTCTCTTTACTAAAGTTTGTCAACCAATATGTGCGCATATTTGAAATTGAAAAAATGTGCCACCGAGCAAAAGTAGCTTTCCTTTCGAATTTGTTCCACATTACTTTGTACTTCTGATTACACTTTTTTACTGAAGGTTTTTGCCAACCAGGGACTCCAGTAAGTATGCAGATCATTATATTTGAATTTAAATTTGATACTAGATCTTGCGTTTAAGATTTACAATTCAATTAGGGTTAAGTTGTTTTCAATTTATGTGCTACTCTTCGCAAATGGTAGTTTTATTCGTAATTTTCCGCCCTAAGGCAAGAATATGCAGAACATACATCCAACTCATTAACAGTTTGATAAAATCTGGATCTACATAACAATTGTGACTTTGCTACAACTACAAGAGCTGTGTATGTACCTCTTAAACTAATTCAAACCAAATCGCTAACAGGTTCAATTTGAGGCTCAGCCAACTGAACAACCTTTTGTTGTTGCATCTTCAAGAATCTCTCATTAGTTTCAATTCCACTTGCACCATTTCTTGTTCTAAATCTTGGACATGATTGATCCAGCCATTTAAATGTTCTCATTAACAGTTTAACAAGTTGATCAAAGGGAATTAGAATTTAGGTTAGAGTTAAATTGTGTACAATTGGTAGGAAGATCTGCAACAAGATCATGACTAGTAACAACCTCTATAACTTCTTCCATGTCCTTCCTAGCTAACTCCATGAAACATTTATCCACCTTCAGCATCTCCGATCGACAAATCGGGCAGTTCGAATGTGCCACAAACCATTCATCAATGCATTGGAGATGAAATGTGTGGCCACAGACAGGCAACAATCGGACGAGCTCCTCCTCCGCAACTCCCCCAAGCAGACTGCACACAGAGTCTGTTGAGCACCAAACATGGCCCTATGTAGAAGGCCATTGTTACTACTATTAAAAAGTATGGAATTGAGGACATCTTGGCTAATCCCCTTGTTCTTTGTGGTTTCTTGTGGTGATGATCCTAGTGTGCTGGTTATGAATGGTAAAGTGTGCCTTCTTTGAGATGATCCCCTAGCAAAGCACATAATGATGATTTGGTAGATCAGAAGGGTAGCAGCAATGGCCAAGATTAGGGCGATGGAGATCGCGAGAGGGCTGACGATGAGGCGTGGATATGGTGGCGGGATTGGAGAATTCACGTCTTCTTAACTGGGGATGGTCTGGTTTTGGTTGGGGCACTTGTGCAACGTCTTACATGGGCAGCAAGTTTAACAAGCAAGGGGCAATGGAAGCAATTTCATGGCTGGTTTGCTCGCTATGTAAATTCTATAATTCTTGTTGCCGGCTAAAGAGCTGGATAAATATCGTATAACAATATTGGAAAGGGTGATTAAAGGTCAAAAGCAAGATTTTCTTGTTTTTGGCTCTTGGGATTTGAGTGTATTGGTTTGTTCGAGATTGATGGACTAGTTTTGATTTTATATTTGATGAGTTTGGCAAACACATTACAGGTTATATGCATCATATATACATTTCATTGCTGCCACAGTTCATTACCCCACTGCATGGTAATTAGAAAATGACAACATTTGAGGTGGGCATGGATGTCGAAATGTTCAAGTCTGACCACCGGGTCTAAAGTGTTTGTGACTGAATTTGATCATCAAAGAGCATGATTAGCTCCGAACAACTCCAGTTAACTCAATATCACACTTAAAAAGCATACAAGATATGAATAAGCTGAGAGTTACAAAAACTAAAATCAATTTTGAAATGGTGTTTGAACATTGCGATAAAGGGTATTGCATACCCAATATCAAACAAGTAATATTTTTTTAACAATTTATAATTATTCTGAGCCAATATTATTTAATATTACAATGATCTAAGGTCTCTCATCTTCATCTTATAAAATATTTGCTCTCATCTTCATCTAAGGTCTCTCATCTTCATCTTATAAGAAAGCGGTTTCTTTTAAAGAAACCATTTACACATTTTGTTTCTCAAACTGTCTCATTCTTTGGACGCTTGTTTAATGAAGTGCCACTGTTATGCCTGTGGAGTACCTGCACCGTGCTTCTTATGGTTTTGCCATTGTCATGCAACTGATCAAGATGAGCAGTCGATGATCTTATGGAGTTCTGTTGAGCAGAATTCAATGGCGCCTCCATATTTACCTGAGAGTGAACTTATATCAACTGGCGCTTCATCTGCCTTTTCTAGGCTAGTTGTTGCAGATCAAATACGCCTAAGAGGCAGTTCTATTACGCGCATTAACCGAATTTGTTAAAGGAGAAGTTCAACCAAAACCAATAGGCAACGGAGATTAAATTCTAGAAGTCAAGTAAAGAGAATGCCAACAGATAGCGAAGCAGATGGTTTGGCTACTCAAATTATAACATATAGTAGAAGATACAAACGAAGGGCTTCAACTCCTATGGCCGTGATAAACATGAAACAAACAAGATATGCTCTATCTACAGTCCGTCAACATTCAATTATTGATTGGAAGCAGTGGCGTGATTTAGTTGCTGACTGGACTTGTGAAACTGATAAAGATGAAAGCTACCAGCAGCTTTTAAAGAGGTTCTGACTCATGGATATGTCTCCTCGACATTCTAATTCTGATACAGATGAAAACTACCTCCGGCTTATAAGGAGGTTCAGACTCATGGAGTTGTCTGCTCGACGCTCTACTTCTGAAAAAACAGTTGACATTGATGGAAAACATTCCAAATCCATCCATTAACTGTGATAATTTGTCATCGATTTATTGGCTTGGAGCTTATCGTCTTTTTTGTGTTTTTTCACAGCAGTTGCATGTGTAAATTGTTGGTAATTTATTTGAACGTTGGCAGGTAGAGTTAATCGAGATTGATAAATGATTTATATTCATAAATGATTTATTTGAATGAGCGCAGATCACCTGTGCTCGCTTCCATGGACCCAATCCATCCCCTCCGACGACCACTTCTCGCTTCTCCGTACGGATTGGTTCCGGGGACGTCTGGAGTTGACGGCGGAGAAGCACTGCATAAGTTGAAGAAATGGAAGCGCTGCATAAGGTGCGGAGATGATGATTCTGGTGATGGGTTTTCTGTTCCGGAAGAGGTGGCTGCTCATGTTGAGGAAGTCGGAGAGTCGGGGGAAGAGCGGCGATGAGAAGAAAAAGAAAAAAGAAAAAGAAGAAGAAGAAGGACCTGAAAAGAAGAAGAGTGAGAAATCGAAGGTGGTGGATGAGGCCGATGTTGAGAAATCTGAAGGTTGTGTTTCTTATTGTTTCCGCTTGCTCGTGTAGATGTTCCTTGGATTGTGAGTTCATGCCCATTTGCAATGATATGCTGTATAGAAAGCGATCAATCTTTTTTTGACCGACGTTAAGGTGGAGAAATGAACCTAGAATTCCGAGAATTTTCGTGATTGAATAGCTTGTTTCCATAGAACATCTGCCATTACATGGCTGTGCTATATACATTCTATTGATTGAGAGCCATTGAATGCTGTTGATTGCAGAGAGGATAGCTGTTTTATTGGCAACTTATTGGATAAAGAGGCGAACAAAGTTGTGTAGATGAATTTACTCTCAAACTACTTAAGTGCTGTGCGGGTATACCTCATTGGAAATCCCAGCTGGTTAATGAGCTCGATTTAGAGTGCTGGCAAAACAAATGGTCCTCTTATTGAAGACTACTTCTATAAAGTATGTTTTAGGAGCAAGCTAGTTAGCAGCTCATTGTGCCATTTCTCTGTCTTGTGTATTACTTTTCTGATTCGAGCTTTTCTTGGGATTATTCTTGCTTATGTCTATCTTTTGTTTGCTTGGGTTTATTTTTGAACTTCCTTGAAGATAATAGAGCTAGTAAACCGGTTATTTTGGACTGTACTTGTATAGAATTACTATTGTCGATAACTCTATTCATTAGCTGTTTTAATTTGTGCTTTTCTTCTGATTATTCCGTCTTGTTTGCATCTTCTATTATTTGCTTGGGTTTCATTTTTGAATTTCCTTGATGATGAGAGAGCTAGTATTTTTGTTTTTCTTTGATGTACTAGTATGAAAATTACTGTTTTTTATGCTAATATTGATTGATTATGCTCAACTTACAAGGCTTTGAAACATCATATTTTTTCCATTCCCTGTTTTGAATTTTTGGGATGTACCTGATTTATGACTTTGCATTGCATTTGAGTAGATGGCCAGGAATTACCGGCAGGCAGTGTTTTGGAGGATGAAGTTGTCATCAATGAGGATGAGTACTGGGCATGGAAGGAGCTGAGGCTGCATCCATTGCTGACTGATGAAGGCAATATATAAGTTGGGATTTAAAGAACCAACGCCCATACAAAAATCATTCATTCCAGCTGCTGCACATCGAGGAAAGGTTGTAAGGATGGAGAGACTTTAAATATATCTTGTTTAGAAAGAATATGTCTAAAATTGCACACAGGTCTGATCGTAATGATTTGCTATTAGGATGTCATTGGTGCTGCAGAGACAGGATCAGGAAAGACCCTTGCGTTTGGGCTGCCTATCCTGCAAAGACTTCTTGAAGAAAGAGAAAAGGCTGAGAAAAAAGCGGGAAATGAATCTAATACTGCTGAGGAAGCTATGGAAGAAAGATCTCTTAGAGCTTTAATTGTAACTCCTACAAGGGAGCTTGCATTTCAGGTACTTGTGTCTCCAGGTGTGCTGTTAATACAAAATCATTGAATGTATTAGAGTAGTTTTACAAGTAATTTAGTTATAATAAAATTCTATATTTTATAAAATCGCCTGATAGTGGCTTACGTAGTAGTAAATTGAGTGATTTTTTCTTGATTACTTCTATTTAACCATTATATTTTCCCAATAAAAGATTAAACCATTACTTCTATTTTTCTTGATTACTTATATTTAACCATTACTGCCCAACCTGAGACACCGCTGGTCTGTATGTAATTCTGAGATTATCAGAACAAGAATGCTTGGTTTGATCAATTCTTGTCAAAGTTCACTAGTAATTGGGTGTTGTTTATGGAAGAGCATCGATTGAGTGTAAAACATTGGTGAGCATCATTTTGAGATGTGGTTGGAGCATGTGTACCGTGGAGTGCCACATGCGGATGTAGAGACAGATTTGGCTGTTTCGTTTATTGGATTGAACTACTTATAGTTTATTCGTAATTTGTCAATTTTGCTGAATATGTAATTTTCAATGTTGAGTTCACTAGTTTGAGTGATAAAGGGTAATAATGGATCGGGTGATAAATTGTATTAGGAGAGGCCAATTCGAATTATCACTAATTAAGTTTGATGTGTGATGGTTTTGGGTGCACTGTAGATCCCCAAATGTGGTTGTAATTAGATCTGGTATCCAGTTTTTTAATGTGCAAGAGATGTTGTTGGAGCAAGGTCCATGTCTCTTGACTCTGATTTTTACTCTGATTTGGGTATTTGTTCTATAAAATTTTACTTTTCTGTACAGAATATTCTTTTTCATCTATGAAATTCTATCCAGTTAAGTTTTGGATGCATAGCATATGACCATATATATTATTGGACAATTTTTGACACTCTGAACTACTTTTGTAAAATCTATTATCCTCTTCGTCATCCTATTTGTCATTTATGAGATTTAAAACTATTAAGGGTCCATTTTTTTTTATGTTCCGTCTATTTTTTATTGTGAAGGTTGCTACATAATCAATGATTTTCGACCGAGAGCATTTATCGAGATAAGATTTTTGAATGCCTTTTGCACAATGATAATTGGTAAATAGTTGAAGGAAGATTATTTGAAACTAATGATGACTCTGTTCTTCAAAGCTTGTTATAGCTACTTTCTGACCATCATTTCATTCAAAAGATGATTATATAATTCTCACAATAGATTGTAACAATTCTCGACTGAGAAAGTGTCGTACACCGTCGCAGGTTGTGTTCACTTTTTGTTTATTTAACTTATCATTTGTTTAATTTCCTTTTTGTTGCTTTTCCTTTCCATTCATAGTTGAACTCATTGAACTTTCTCAACCTATCCCTACTTTTTAATATAGCTCAATCTTTCAACCTTATTATTAGACATGTAAATCCCAGATTTCTTGCTTGTGTCTTCTTTTGAAACAGACTATTTTTTACTACGATTAAACTTCAATGGAGACAGAAAAATGTCTTTTTTATTATTATTTTGAAAATCCCTTAATTTTTGTTACCAGATATATGCTGTGGAAGATGGTGAAGCATACTCTTTATGGATGCAGATCGGCTGTCAGCCAATTATATTTGATTCTGAAGGTGTCATGGCAGTTGACTGGTTACTGTAAATCTTTCCTTGTCTTGCAATTTTAAGTAGGCATAGTTGTGTATTACACAATTTTAACTCAAATAGAATCTCTTTTCCAGCTAGGAATGTGTCATTTGCAGCTCAATTGAGGCAAAAGAAGCAGTTTCTAGGTATAAACTTTGTAATTGCTCAACTCCATGCAATGAGTCAAGTATTCAGCTATTATTGGATCTAATCGTTGTAACATGTTGGAGATCCTTTTCGTGGTCATAGATTGTTAGTTTACATGGTTATACAGTCTTATGCAGGAACCTTTCAGTTCCATACCTTTGATATGGCTTGTCATGGAGGATGTACTGGGAAAACGTTTGTCTTTGTATGCGCAGATGAATTGGTTGAGTCTATTAGACGAATGGAGAAATGCTTTCAGTAGGGCTGATATTGTTGTGTTTCCTGACTTCTCTCTTCAGGTAACGATGCCCTGTCAGTTTTGTTCTTTTAAAAGATCCATTACTCTGAGGTTTTTCACTCTGTAATTTCTTCCCATTAGATGATGTACAACATGCTTGATACTGGGAACTTTTTCGTCATTTCTGATACCCTAGCTGATGTCTCGGCAGTTAAAAGGTACATTCTGTCACATTCCAAAACTCTTTTTGACTGGAACCTCTTTGCTTTATGACGAGTTTCCATGGCGTCATGCAGTGATTTTGGAAAGTGTTGGTCCTCTACTAATGAACCTAGAGAAGACAGAGACCGTGGAGGGGGGAACTTTTAAGTTCATTTTTCTGGATGGGAACACTTCTGATGGCTACCAGAATGCTTTTAAGGTATGCGGTGAGGGGTCTACTTTACACATTTCTTTTTTATTGATCAATCAATGATGTGCTGGTTAGTTTAAATTTTATACAGGAAGCTGTATCACTGTTGGGACTTCCTGATGATTCTTTAAAGCACTAGAATGCAGATGATGATATCAATGCCTTGTTCTTGATGGCTGATATTGTTATTTATGATTCAGTTAAAGATCAACAGAGCTTTTCATCTTTGTTGGCTCGAGCCATGTCCTTTGAAATACCCATCATAGCTCCTGATTTGGCTATTATAAAAAGATATGTGAGTATATGCTTTTTTAACTGGGATATCAAACTTTGTAATATTTGTATGTGATGTTATATGTTATAAAGGTTCTTCCATATTGTTGGTTTAATTTTAAGAAGGTAGTGATAATTTTCTTGCATATGTGATTGCTAAATCTCTGATGTACTTGCTAAATCTCTGTTCAGTCTTTGACACTCACTAAAAAGATTATTAATTTTTGGGCATTGATGAGATTGGAAACTCATAACTTCAATTTCATATGTCTGCTGATGGTTTAGTGTTAGCATTTTTCAAGTGATAGATATATGAACTTTTGAACCCACTAAAAAATTATTAAGTCTTGGGCGTTGATGAGGTTGGAAATCTGTATCAACTTCGTTAGTCTGCTTATAGCCAAGTTTAGCATCTTTTCTTGTAGGTCTATGACTATTTGTCTGCAGGCTCCCCTCATCGTTATTGAAGTGAAATAGAGTTTAAAGCCAACTATTTGTTGTTTGCAGGTTGTTGATGGGGTGCATGGTTTGCTTTTTGAAACAAACAACCCTGAGTCATTGACTCGGTCCTATTCTCTTCTGATTTCAAGCATGAAAGTTTCAAACTTTGCATCTAAAGTTGCAGCTTCTGGAAAGTTGCTAGTGCAAGACATGATGCCGTCTGAGTGTTAAGGTGACTAAGTAAAAATTATTGAAAATGTTGTCCAGTTTCCATCAGAAACAGTGCTTCCAGAGTCTTTCCATCATTAACATGAATCATGGGAATGGTCACTGTTTCCGCAGAAAACAGTCCACTCATTTAAGGAAGCTCTACCAAATAAATGAGTGTAGTAAATGTTTTGAAAACTAAATTGGCTGTAATGCATACTGCAAACAACTCAT
>JAURVB010005899.1:0-10428 GCA_033002965.1 Piper betle
GTAACAGTAACTACAATACCATCTTGTAACATCTTGAATTTGGTCTGGAAGGAAATCAACCCAATGTTATTTAGGTTGAGCAAGTTTTTGGTTCAATTTCAGTAAATATTATCAGAAAATAGTGCAAGAAATTTGTGGTAAAACCTAGTGAAAAGTTAGGATCTTTAAATTATCTTAGTGTTTCAGTGTTGAAAATTAGTTTAAAATCATTAACTGATCATTCAAATGACAATGTATACAATAAATATTATATGGAAAATTAGATATTTTAATAATGTAGAAACCATAGCCACCAACATTCAAGTGGTGAAGCATCCCTACATCATCTCCAACTCCTTAGGAGAATAGAAAACCTACATGTTTTTAAAATAAAAATGTTAGTAACAAACGTTATTGGCATATAAGTTATGGAGCAGCCAGATGAGTTGCATACAACTCAAATTATGCAAACCACATATACTCCAACCTAGAACTTGTTATAGTTCAAGGAGAGGCTACCTTGGTCATATTGAAGCACTTCCACCAATACAATATAGAATGGTTATATGATACAATGCAGTCGCATAGTACAATACACATCAATATAATGATTTAGTAATTGATAATGCAATAGTACATGGATAACTTCGTTTACAAGGGAGTAAAATAGTAATATGCCATCTAGATTGCACACATATAAGGACAGTAGCAGTGAATAGTGTAGTACAAAATAGATCCAAAATCCCTTGAACCAACGACAGAGTCCGTGGACAATAGTCAAAAGATGAAACCATAACAATAAGTACCTAGACATTCAGCCAACATGTATAACAATAGCAATAAATACTTGGACATTCAGCCAACAAGTATTATAGTAACCATACAAACAATAATTGTTATAGTAATAAATATTATAGTAATAGCAATAAATATTATAGTAATAGCAATAAATATTAGTAACCAGTACAACAATAACAATATTAGTGCCAGTATCAA
The DNA here is from genome assembly GCA_033002965.1 of Piper betle. NCBI lineage: Eukaryota > Viridiplantae > Streptophyta > Magnoliopsida > Piperales > Piperaceae > Piper > Piper betle. Next base: position 976 of record JAURVB010005899.1, read on the forward strand.
TGTCAATATCAATAACAATATAATAATAGAAACAATGGTCACAATAATAGTAATGTTAATAATACCAATATCAATAATAGTCATAATAACAATGACAATAACATTAACATTATGATCAACATTAATAGTAATTGTATAAGTATCATTGACAATTTAGTGTCAATATCAGTAATGGCAATGACAACCGTAAATGGTAACACCGATAGTAATGATAACGATAACGTCAATACTAAAGTATGATAACAGTAATGACAATGATATTGATAATGATAATGACAATGGTAACGGTATCATAACGATAATGGTAACTATAATAGTAACAATAACGGTAATAGTTTAGTAACAGTTTTGTAATTTCATCGGTTCGTTAGCACAATTATGTGAGATTCAATAAAATTCAAATGATTGGTATAAACTACAATACAATATTCATGTAACAATAAATAGAGAGCGAGTCCTATGAGCGAGTATTCCAGCTCCAATCGGTCATTCAACATCAGCAAGTGGCTCCATGTACGTAATTGGATACCTAGACTCAATCAGAGTCTATATGAAATTCAATACATGTTGTGAAGTGTAAAATGATCTCAATAATTCTAACAGTAAAACAATTGAAATAATTCGATTAGTTAGTCAACGATCAATCATAGTCAAACAGTCAATCAGCCAAATAGGCGAACTAGCCAAAACAGTTGACAATAAGTTAAAATAGTCAAATGATTATTCAGTTATACAATAAGCAGTTACACAACAAACAGTCAAATAATCACAATCAATCCACTAATCAAACATTTGGATAATCTAACAAAAGGAATGCCAATGACTTAGTTAATCCACATTCAAATAGGTAAAACAACCAAAGCTAGGAAAATAGTTATATAGTTAAAACCCTATACTCGGAAAATGCGAGTTTAATAATTGGCAAACAACTCAAAACAGTCTAGGATATCCTAAATTGTTCATAGATTGAGTTCTATAGCAAACGACAACAAAAAAATTATTTATCAATTTTAAATAACTGTTAAATAAATGATAATATTCATGTTATATGTTACACACAATTCCATTAAATACAATAAATCAAAAATATATTTAGAACACTAAATTGAGCAATGAACAATGCTCAACAGGTCATAAGAAGCTTGTAGAAATTTTCAAAATTTAAATATGACATTGATCAGTCAATTCAATCAATAGACATTAATTATTAATTCAGTAATCAGAAAATATAATAAAATAATTATTGGGTCAGAAATTAATAAATATATCACAAATATGTAGTTAAGTGATATGTATGTACAAAACCATCAGATATCAAGATATATACCTCAAACCATTCAAAAGCCATCAGAAATGGTCCAATTGGTCCGAATAAACCGAAGTTGATCAAACGGGTTGGGTGGGGATATGACCCATGCTGGGTCCGGACCCAGCAATTGGTCCCTACACCACGCCCGAACACCGGCAAGATGGTCGAAGAGGACACTTGCGACGGCGGCTTGACGAACGGCAGCGAAGAAAGAGGTGGTAGAGCCGAAGGATGCGAACATGACGTTGGCAAAGAAGATGCGTATGGCGGCCCGATTCAGGCCGAGAAGGTCTTCCGGTGACAATGATGGAACTAAAAGGGTGCCAACAAACTATGGTGAGGCAGCACTGGATGATGGTTGGAGGAGGTAGTGGTGGCGACGGTGAACCTGCCATGGTTGTCAGAGATGGCAACAGCAGTGGCCATCGGCTGAAATTCTGCCCGAAAGCCAACGGTGCCGGCTGCATTGATGACAGCTGGCGGCCAATCAGGTCCGGCGAGGGCCCAAGTAGGTAGAGACAGGGACGGAGATCCGATGGTGTTGACGGCGCCAGTGTTTGGAGCTCCTGCTGGCTGGGGTTCCTACCAAAAGACGGGCCGTAAAACAAACGAGGAAGCGCCTGCGATGATTCTGGCTGCAATGGTGGTCCGGGTCAGTGGTGTTCGACCCCCGTGACGCGGCAGTCACGTTGGTGGCAAGAATGGCGGTGAAGGAGGTCCCAGCGGCGGGGGAATGGTGGTGACCCATGGTTGGCAGCCGTGATGACCTAGCTTCCTTCGGTGTTTGGTTCATTCTTTGGACACTAAGTGCCTGAACTTTATATTTTTGGCTCAATTGATCAAGTGTAGTTAGAGGTTAGGATTGAGTCTCTGGCAAGTCTAGTTTTTTTGCTGTATTTTTACTACTCCTTTCAGTATGATCCTAGCCCCTACGGGACTAGCGACATGGTTCCCATGGTGTAAAACCCAAGTGTGCGTAATTTGCACTCGAAAGCGCCTTTGTGCATAGCTATTTTAGGTTTCCCGGTTTAATCTTGGGCACATATACACTAGATGCAAGGGCACTGGTCAGCGTCCTTGTGCTAGGGCAAAAGGAAGGAAAATTTAAAGTTTGGGCAAAAACTAGTGCCCTTGTGCCTAGTCACGTGACCCTGATTGTGTGCGCTTGAGTTCACTCCATCTATGATCCGTGTGCTTGGCCTATTGGCAAGCCGTGGTTTAGCTTGATAGAAGCCAGTGCAAAGACACCCTCTCCTAGCGCCCATGCACAGGAGCAGATTTTTGCCTATAAATAACAGCCATTGCCCGCTCGTTTGACTCCTTTGCTCTCACTGCTCACACCTTCCCTTCCCTCCTTGCTTCCTCCACTTCCTGCTTAGATCCTCACTGCCTTCCCTAGCCTCTCCAAGCCAAGCCAAGCTTGTAGGGTTGCAGGTCTTATAGTAAGAAGCCCCAAGCGACGTCTTATTGGATCCCCTTGATGTAGAGGTCTGACCTTTTTACCTCAATCAGTTGTTGTTGCCGAGGGTGCTAAATGAGCGAGTGAGATGAGTTAAGCATGTCCTTGAGCTCTATTCAAAAACTCGAGGATTTCTCCTATTCAACTCGAGATTGAGAGAATTTTAATCATAGATGCTTGAGATCAACTCGAATAGTTCTAATGCTATTCGTGTGAGATCCCTAAACTCAGTCTCATATCTAATGGTTAACCACTTTTAAAGAGTTAACTTAGGCCCATTAATTTGTACTTTGGGCTAGGTTGTTATAGATGGTATTAGAGTAACCCAGATCCATGTTAGACGGTGGGCTAGACTAGAGACGTTAGCTAGGCAATTAGTCACGGGCTAAAGAAGTAACCTAGGCTGGGGCTAGCAATGGGGGAAGTGTAGGAATTTTGAAGATAAAATTTCCTAAGGTGGGTGGATTGTGAGATCCCTTAACTTAGTCTCAAATATAATACCTATTGGGGAAGTTCATATTTATACGGAGGAATGGACTATAGATCTTTAACTTGGTTGACCAGTTTTAAAGATATTACTCGGGCCCATTAATTTACACTTTGGACTGGATCGTTACAATTCGAGCTAGAGCTCAAATACATTTGAACTACTAAGTTTTTAGAATCTTGAAACCAGCTCAACTCAAATCCTAAACCAGCTTGACTCGAGCTCAAAAGTAGGATCTTGAAACCAGCTCTTAAATTGAGTCATTTTAATTGTAGAATTATTCATTGAAAGTAAGAAAAGGTGGAGTGTGATTTACCAAATTATGTGGGACTATCTATAGTAAGATAATGAAAAGGAAAATATAATCTACCTAAGTGAGATTCAAGCACATAACCTCCATTATGTTATGAACCACAACAATCGTCCAATTATTAAGCCTTTCTTGCTATAGTCATGGTTAGAGTCTTTACCATGATCATGCAAGTAAAATAAAAAAATTTACTACAATTGATTCAAAAATTAATATATTAATATGTTATATATGATATTATATATTATACCATAGAGTCAAGTTTGAGTTATAATCGAGTCGTGTTCGAGCTCAAACAATTAAATGCTGAGTTTTGAGTTGTTTTTCACGTTTGATGTGTGTCTTTGCTTGAGTTATTTTTCTTGGAATTCTACCATGTAGATTTTCTTGTTAAGAGCATATAGGCTTGAAATCATGCCATTTTCATCTGTAAATTAATAGTTATGATTTTTGTAAGATTCATGTTAGGGATATGCACTATTTTGTCATTTATTTCATATCTCATGTTGTACATCATAATTTTGCATGAATCTTACTTTGACATGTCCATAAGATATAGATCTACAAGTTTTAGGATTGATGTTTTGTTTGTTTTGGCCTATATGAGCATTTATGGGTGCCAAAATTGAAAAAAGGTGGCGGCTTTATGGTTTATGGTAATCTACCGGCCAATTTTCTCAAATCGTACGCCCTATTTTATGATGTATTTGAATGCTATCTTTCAAATGTTTATAGATTAGGATATTAGATATTTCTTGTGAAAATATCATGGTAAAATAACATCATTAAGGGCTTGAACAAAACCCCTAATTACATTGTGTTCATGTTGTGTTGTTATGTGATATGTCATGCTCTAAGATTGTCATCCTTGTCGAGCTTGGTAAAAGACTTTAATAAATTCTGTAAAACTTATATAAGTACTCGCTAAGTGTCTACTTGAAATATGTAAATTTTTTGATAGGTTAAAAATCATTCAGGTTGCTACATAATCCAATTTTCTAGAGTGCGCAAGAAAGTAGGGTAAAACCGTACTTTTCTAATTCCGGATGTAAAATCTTAAAGCCTAGTTTTTTGAAGGTGAAATTGAATGACATTTCACCCAGACCTTAGGTTGTGTCCCACCAATATCATCCTAAAACTTTTTGAGTCAATGGCTTAGTAGGTTTTGCAATAAAAATTTCTCAAACCACATAGGGTTAACCAGCTCGAGAAATACCCTAGCCAATGACTCCCTTTGTCAAGTACAGCCAAGCCTAAATACTTCGACTTTGTACCTGATATTTTATATGTTCCAAGCCCATGGTGTTGGATAACTCTTCTTTTTTTTTTCTAAGGCTCATTTGTAGTCTCCAAGTCCAAGAACGAAGCTTGGCTAGATTGGAGAACGACCCAGGAAAACTATTCCTAGCAAAATAGCCCGACATTAGTGAGCATTGTGTACCATGTTGGCCCATAGGATAAAATTTTTGTGTCTAATCTTTAGCATATCAAAGTCCACCATTTGAAATTTTAGTCCATTTAGTTACCGTTTGGCTTGTCCAAAAAATATTTCGGTTAAATCTATTCAATAAAACTTTAAATGTGAGATTTTTTACTAAGTGTACTTACAACCCTAAACCCTAATTAAGGTTATATCATGAGGATTAACACTTAATTAAAAATATAATTAAGTTAATTATATTTTTGTGGTCATGCATGTGTTGAGTCTTTGCCTCTTTTGTGTGCTAATGTGATCCAAATATGATTTGAGTGTCATCATTGGATAGGAAACGGGTGGTGAGCTCACCAATCTAAAACACTAAGCTCCAATCATCTTGGCCTATAAGACTTTTTTGCTTCATCTCTGCTCGACTCCTTGAGTGTCGAGATTTGATCACATTTTAGATGTAGGACAATGTCAGCAACATTTTATCAGATCCCTCTGATGTCGGGTGATTTAGCCAAGTTTATTGCATTTAAAAAAAATTTTAAGGTTGAGATCCTTTGAAGGTTTTTGAAGGCTAAGCTCCAAAAACTATATTATACATGTCCCTTCCTATGCCTATTATAAGTGTATGAGGGTTTATGGTTTTACGAGCATGAGAGCAATGTACGGGTGATACGAATTTTACTGGTACTTCTTCAAACCCTAAAGTACTGCAATGTAAGAGGGTTTGCGTAATGTAACGCATTTCTAAAATTTGTGGCACTAACTTAACCATGTTTTGTTGACATCTAAGTACTATGACATGTGTTATATAGAGGATGTAAGAGAGTAAGCTTTGTGTATGAGTATGTTTGGTTGAGCGTGATGGTTTGTGTAAAGTCTAACTTTGGGTAAAGGCTAACAATCGTTTGTAGGGTGAGTAAGTCTCAATGATTGGAACATGAAGAGGAGCACTTAACGTACACGAAACCTATTTGGTTGTAGCTTTGTGTATGTGTTGGAGAAATGTAGGTTGAAGGACCTTATGGATCGTGCCGCGTGAAGAGCCCATATGAAGGATGAATATTAGGGTATGATGTGTTGGCACTCTATGATGTCTCTGTATTTAATTTACAATTGTGGGTATGTGCAACAAGTAATCATGACCCACCCAGTGTTTACTTTACTGCAAGTTCATCATCGTATAATAATAAATTACCTAACCCAATCATTGGGACTAAGTATAAGAACCAGATCATGCATCCACATCTTTTAAAGCTCAATCACTTAGATGTATTGGGGGTGTTACCTTCATGTAGCTCAAAGTAAACATTCCATATTAAAATCATCCTCTTAATTGTAAAGGAGGGGCTATCTCTATTTAGGCTCGAAGTGCTTATTCAAGTGCCCTTAAAGTTACGATCTTTCCTATGTTTGTATGATTTAGCAAGTATTGTATGAAAATCTTAATGGTTTCTATCTTAAGCCTCCTTAAGGGTTGCTTTCATAAAGTTTGTAGGACTGTAGCCCAATTAATTGGGCGATACGAGATGCCAACACTAAGGAAGCCAGTGGGAGTGCTGCCCCCTAAGCAGAACAGCAACAAGTAGGAAGAGTTGGCGAGGCTGCTACAATTTGTTGTTGGCGAGCGTGCAGGCAGTCAGGGTCCATATCATCATCTTAGAGAGCATTGGCATGTTGATCATTTTTCTAAAAATGGTGGATAAGTGTTCTATAGGGGCACACATGTCGAGGTGGTTTTGAAGACACAACTCGTGGAATAGTGACACACATGGGCTGTCTGCCAGAGCTCTATGTACATGTGGCCACTGGGATCCATGCAGCAGATGGGAAAGATATAGTGGGATTCGGCCCATATTGCATGCCTAGGCACAAGGCCCCTAGATTAGATTTGATGGGATAGAGTTCAGGGACATGTTCTATGTCCAATACTTTTTAGTCATAGTTAGGAGTTTGAAGGAGTTTTTGTAGCTGAAAGAGAAGGACATGTCTGTCACCAAGTACCAGACTTGATTCCTCACATTGGAGAGCTTTGCTCCAGGCAATTTCGCTTGTGAGTGGGAGCAAATTGCTCATTTTTCCATAACACTTTGCGTCAGCATCTATTCTGTAGGTGCCATGTTCTCGTGTTCGACATTGGCTGAGGAAGTTATGAGAGCTTTGGAGTGTGAGTACGCTCACGAGTCACACCCCAAGGCAAGGGCATTAGCCAGTCAAGCCACCAGGGATAGAGGAATAGATCTAAGGAACAGCATTGTCTACAACAGTAGAGGTGGATGACAGATGGTGAAGTGAAAATGTATGCTGCTAAGGGATAGCAGATATAGAGGTTCCTTTAGTAGATGTAGTAGTCTTTCCAGGACCAGGGACAATGAAGTGTAGATTATTAGGAGTACTTGACATGTATGCAATGCCAGAGGCGAGATTGGATCCCTGCTTCACCATGGGTGAGATTGGGCATCATGCAGCTCTGTGTCCTAGGCACCCACAACAATAGCAACCCAAGCTGGAATACCACCCCAATAGCACCAGTAGTAGCAGAGAGGATTGCTTGCACTTCCACAATGACCACTTCATCCCACACCACTTGCCCAGCCTTTGGTGTAGTAGCGGAGAGGTGACAAGCAGCCGCAGGCTCAACAAGGTTAATAGAGCAAGAGTGGAAGGTTGCATGGTCAATCATAGTGTCAGCAGATGTTGCATAGGTGCCTAGGCAGAACATGGGAAAGTCAAGGTCATGGTTTTAGGTCAGAGCCATAGGGAAGGATGTATGCTACCACAGACAAGGAGGCAATCCAGGATGTCGCTGTAATCACAGGTACCTTACTTATCCATTCAGCACCCGCTATTGCAATGTTTGATTATGGTAGCACACAAACTTTAATAGCCAAGATTTTTGCCGATTGGATTGGTGTGTTTGTAGAGAACTTCATCTATGATTTGGTGGTATCGACATTTGCTAGAGCTATTCTCACCACTAGATTATGTGTGGGGTCTGTCGCTATGATTATCCTGCAGGTTGACTAATTTTACACTGTTGCCGATGAGAGAGTTTGACACTATATTTTGCATGGAGTGGATAAAACAATACTGAGCTTTGGTAGATTGCCAAAAGAAGAAGGTCCTACTTTGCCTAAAGCAGAAATTGCAGATTACATTTTAGGGCAAAGGTAGGGATAGAGGCTGGTGCTTGATCTTGTATCAGTGCACCTAGAGGATGTGAGGTCTTCCTTGCCACAATGGTAGCCACAGCTGAGTAGTCAGTGACAAGTTAGCTCAAATTCCTGGGGTCACTAAGTTCACTAATGTTTATCTGGATGAGGTGCCTAAATTACCACCAGCCAGAGAGTCAAAGTTTGTGATTGCTTTGGTTCCTGGTATTGTGGCTATCTCAAGGGCACCATATTGGATGACTCCATAGGGAGCTCAAGATGCAGTTACAGAAGCTATAGGAGTAGGGGCTTATTAGGTTGTGTGTCTCACCTTGGTGGAACTCAAGTACTCTTCGTCAAGAAGAAGGACAAAAGTATCAGACATTGCATTAACTATAGAATGCCCAACTAGGTGGTGGTGAAAAACTCTTATCCCCTCCCATGGATAGTTGATTTGTTTGATCTTGGAGGAGTTGCACTGTATTCAAAGATTGATCTTCGATCCAGCTACGATTAGTTGAGGACTTGAGGGGGATGTACCAAAGATTGTCCTTAGGAGTCGGTACAAACATTATAAGTTTTTAGTCATGCTTTTCGGGCTGACTTACACACCAACAACTTTCATGGATGAAATGAACCAAATATTTCAACTGTACCTAGATTAGTTGTGATAATGTTTGTAGATGATATCCTGATTTACTCGAGGTTCATAGACGTGCTTAAAGTATAGTTGAGGATTTCTTTGTAGCCTCTACAAGAGCACTTGTACGCAAAGCTCTCCAAATATGAGTGTTAGTTGTCTGAGGTAGTTTTCTTGGGCCATGTTTTATCATCGACCAGAATCGTAGTAGATCCAGCAAAGGTTGAGGCAATCTTGAGAAGGGAGTGTCCTACCATACCCATAGAGATTCGAAGCTTCCTGAGATTAGTCAGATACTACTGAGATTAGTCAGATATTACAGGAGGTTCATAGAGAGTTTCTCTTCCTTGGCAACCTCTCTCACATGACTGAATAGGAAGGAGCGCTTTGTGTGGACAGATGCATGTGAGTAGAGTTTTCGAACTCTAAGGGAAAGATTCACTTTTGCTCCAGTGTTGAGTCTACTAGGCAGCCATTACAATTTAGGGATGAGCAATGATATGTCTGACATTGACTTTGGGTGTGTACTGACGCAAAGGGTCAGAGTGATTGCCAATGCATCCTAACAGCTAAAAGTTCATGAGCAAAATTATTTGACACATGACTTAGAACTAGCAGCAACTATGCTTACCTTGCGCATATTTGTATGGAGTGTCCTTCCAGCTCTTCC
>JAURVB010005900.1:0-12002 GCA_033002965.1 Piper betle
ACCCTATGTGGGCGCAATCTGCTTCCAGTGCAAAGGCAACCTCTGAGAGCCATTGTGCTGGCATAATATAGATTTAGGGTTTTGGTCTTGGCACAATGGCACTGTGTCAGTGCCCTTGTGCCCAGCCCATACCCTACAGTTCGGTTCGGCCATACAACATATGTCATCAACCCATGTGTTCTGTGTTCCGGTTTCCAAGTTTTTCACTCCTTTTGCTTGCTTGCTCCGTCCTCCTTCTTCCTTTCTTCTCCTACTTCCTCCGAGGGGCTTCCTTGACCCTCCTAGCCCTCTCCAAGCCTAGCCAATTGCATAAGGTCATTGGTTTTGGGATGGGAAGACCTACGAGATCTCCCTAGGAACCTTTGGAGGTAAAGCTCATGCCTTTTTGCCTCTTCTTCATGTTGTGTTGTTGCTTGGCACTGATCTACATGCTTATGTCATTTTCGTACATTTTCCATGGTAGATATGTTTGTTAGCAGCAGATAGGAGGTGGTTTCATCATTTTATCATGTGTATATAAATAGATATTCATTTTTCTTCATGCTACGCTTAATTGTATGCACTATTTTGGTACAAACTTCTTATCTCGTGATGTAGACCATGTTTTCCCATTATTTTTGCTTTGTTGTGTTTCTAATAGATTAATATACATGTTTTTTAATGCTTGTTCGGTGTGATTTGGCCTGTATGTGTTTGTGTGGCTGCCAAAATGGGCGAAAGGTGGTGGTTTAACTATTTCTAGTAGCCTACCTACGACATTCCCTGATTTCTACACCTTGTTTTAAGTAGTATTTGGATGCAATATTTTGTAAGTTTGTAGGTTATGGTGTTTGCTATTTCGTGATAAAATACCATGCTAAAATAGCATTATTAAGGGCTTGAACAAAATCCCTAAGTGCATAGTTTGTATGTTGTGCTGTAGATGTGATTTGCGATGTTTTGAGATTGTGATCTTCAATGAGCTTGAGAAAAGATAATTTTAAAATCTGTAAAAATGATCTAAGGACTTGATAATTGTCTACTTGAATCATGTAAATTTTGAGCTAAGCTAAAAATTATCTCAATGGTTAGTTAATTGGGGTTTTTAGAGTGTACAGAAATGAATCATGAATTTGGAGCTAAGGAAACCCGATTAATAGGATTTTGTAACAAGATTCAAACAACTAGGGTCATAAAGCCTAGTTGTTTGATAGTGAAATTGCATGAAATTTTATCCAAACCTTAGATTGTGTCCCAACAACACCACCCTAATATTTGAGAGCCAATGGCTAAGTAGATTTTCCGATAGAAATTCCCAAAGCCATGGAGGTCTAGAGTAAAACCCCAAAAAAATAATTAGGTTATTTTATTTATGATTTTATAAATCTCAGAATGAATCTTAAATATTATTTAATTAAATTAATTCATAAAAATTAATATAATAAATTATCAATTATGACCTTTAGCGTACCAGTACGATGGTATTTATGGATGGTTTTAAATAAGTTCTATTTATTGAATTTTTGGAATTGGGAGTTGTGAGTGCGAGTGGACACTCATTCGCATTAATTAAATAGTTAGTCTTTTTGACTTTTCATTATCACACAAATGGTTAATATTTAATATAGTTATATGTGATTATGTTCTTTTCTATAAAAGTTTAATGTAATGACTTCTTGAATTTCATAAATATTCTTCTATATAAAGGAGAATTCTGTTTATGTTAAATAAAACATCATCTTGATAGTTTGTGAGCACATTTAGCTCACAAAGGGAATGCTTTAGAGAAGTTTCATTCATATTAGGATCGCGTGTCGTAGTTGCGGGTGCCTCATCACAATTCCAGGTTTGTATAATTACTCGAAATGTTATATATAATCCTATTTGCTAGCCTTGGTCAGCCTGAGCCTACATTTGACCACCATGCACCGAGTGCAATCGGGGTCAAAAAATTGACTCAGTCCGACACCAAGCCGTACCCTTAAAATTCTTGAAAGATTAAATACCTACTCCCATGCCGAAAAGGGTGACAGGGTGCAGTGGTGTAAAGACAACTCATTATACACTTGTGACTACTAAGAGGGAGAGTCAAAATGACAAATATCAATAATTACAGGCCGTGGGCCATCTAGTGTGTGTGCCCATACATGGGATTGTAGCTGGATGGGGCAGCCACCCCTCCCGACATAGTAAGAACTCGGCATAGGCTCATAATCACTAAAAGGTTTAATTAATGATGTTGTGGAATATATTAACTTGTTTCTTGTAATTATATGACTTAGTATTGTTATCACTAATAAGGAATTGCCTCTGTAGGTGTGAGCATGGAAGGATGGGTAGAGTCGAGATAGCTGGATGACTCTGTTATTAGACTTTTGAATTTTTTTATATGTGTTATTATACTTTTAGATTGTTTGTATGACAGTGAGGTTTTGGTTTAATTCATGAGGTTTAGATTATTCCGAGCATTTGTTATATTAAATTTTATGTCATGGGTGTTTATTGAAAATCTTTAAAATTAATAGAAAATTATTTTATGAGACACTTAGTTTCATATAGTAACACTTGGCTTGTAGCTCGGAATTAATTTTAAGGGTATGGCCCAGTGTCGTATAGTAACACTCTAGTCATCTCTAGAAAGCCCTAGCTAGTGACTCCCATTTCCTCATTCCTGAGTCCACACTGGCCTAAATACAATGTGTTTGAACTTCTTATTTTAGAGGAATCAAGCCCACGGTGTTGGCTGGCCCTTCCCTTTTATCAAGGCCTATTTGGAGTCTCCAAACCCATGAACAAGACATAGGAAAATTAATGTGCATCCTCGGAACACTCTTTTATGCCCCTTTGCCCGACCTTAGTGGGCCTAGTTTGCCATATTGGCTTATCAGCCACCACTTGGTAATTTTTGTTTAACCCTTAGTGTGTCACGGCCCATCATTCCTAATTTCAGCCCAATTAGATATCATTTGAATGGCCCATAAAATCATCTAGTACGTTTGTCCAACAAAAGCCTAAGTATGAGACTTTTCACTAAGTGTAATTGCAACACCAAACCCAAACTAAGGTTACCAAATGTGGTTAAACACATCATTAAGAAAGATAATTATGTTAATTAATTCTCTTAGTGTATGCACATGTGTTGAGACATTGCCCTATTGCATGCTGATGCGATCCAATGGTGATCCAGGTTTCTTCTCTTTGCAAAGATGCATGGAGTGTGCTCATTGAGTTAAGACGAGAGGCTCAACTCATCCAAGTCATAGAACTCTTCTACTTCATCTTTGTTTGGTTTAATGAGTGAGGTTTTCAACAAGTTTTGAACGTAGGATGGTGTCGACAGCATTTTATCGAATCCATCCGATGCTTGGGCTATTTAGGTGAGTTTTTCACAGTTTAATAAAACTTCAAGGATGAGATCTCGTGATAGTTTTCGAGTTAGAATGTCTAGAAAACTTATGATATGAGTTCCTACATAAGTCTACCATATAAGTATATGAGTTTTACCGTTTTCATGATAAGAGATCGAGTGGTATATGGATGAATGAATTGCACTAGTACTCCTTTACACTGTTAAGTACTACAATACTATGAATATAGCATGTTTCTGAAAATCATAATAGTAACATTATTTTGAGCTACCTAAGTACCGTTGCGGGTAATATATGGACGATGTGATGGTGTAAGTGTAAGTATGTAAGCAAGTATGAAGCTATTGAAAAGATCCAACATGTTTTATGCTATTCAATTGTGTCAGCCTAAGGTTGCTGTATTGTAATGTATTCTAAATGTCTCATGATTTCTCTTGGGCATTAACGTACCCATCTACTAGTATTGTCTATCAGTAGTTATTTTTGGACTAATAATCAGACTTATTTGATTACTAATGGTCTTCCTATATCTAGGTAGGTGTATCCATACTAGTGGCCGGAGTAGGTAAACAGATTAAGAGGCTCATGGCCGGGATTATTCCGTGTGTTGTTCTGATGTGCATGAGTTTGCCATGTTATATTATCTTTATAGGATCTGACTTATGTATTTTATAGGTCTGATTTGATGTATTATTTGGAACTATGGAACTGTGGCATGTATGCATTGAAGGCATGTTCCCTAAAGCCTATATTGATGTGTTGGATGGATGACATGTAATCTGTGTGTTGTATTATTTTATTATTATTACCATCATGCAAGGTATTAACTTTGGGGAAAAGGCTAACAATCATTTCCATGGTGTGTAAGCCTTAAAATTCGGGAGCATGATGAGGACCAAGCGAGATATACTAAACATATTTGGTTGCAGCTGTGTGTGTGTTCTCTAAAGTAATGTAGACTAGAGGAGTATACGAGTCACACCACTTGAAGGGTCCACGTGAAGACCAAGTGCTTGCGTATGATGCCCTTGCACTTGTCGATGCTCTAAGCTTTCTGTTATGGATATGAGCTGGTCTTGACCTCTATGCCTCTTTCCCGGGCAGCTCGATTGGCCAGTGCCCCTTGCTTGGTGGTGCAACTCGTGAGCGTGCTCACTCCATAGCCCTCATAACTACCTTGGCCAATGTCAGAACACGAGAACATGACAATTACAGCATAGATGCTGATGCGAAGTCCTAAGACAAACTAAGCAGCCCACTCCCTCTCACTAGCGAAACTGCTAGGGGCAAACCTCTCTAATGTAAGGAATCTGGCCTGGTTACTCAACAACAAATATGTCCTCTTTCAGTGACAAAAACTTCTTCTGACTAATGAATGTGGCTGAAAAGTGAACACGTCCTAGAACTCATCCCATGAAATCTAATCTAGGGGTGGTCTAGTCCCTAGCTAGGTATGCAATATGGGTAGAATCCCACCATATCTTTCCCATCTGTTGCATGGTCCTAGTGGCCACGCTATCAAGAGCTCCGGCGGAGAGCCCGTGTGCGCCACTACTCCATGACTTGTGTCTATCCACTTCAGCACCATGTCGAGATTTGTGCTCCCATAGAATGACTATCCATCATTTGTAAGGAAGCTATCGACATCCCAATGCTCTCTGAGATGATGATCTAGACTGCCTGAGCCCTCCCCAACAACAAACTGTTGCAGCCTCGCAGTTTCCACCTGCTCACTGTTGGCTTGACTGGGAAGCAGCACTCTCACTAGCATCCCTTGTATCAGCATCTCGTATAGTCTTACTACAGGACATGGTAAAATTGTGCCGGTAGCAGTGGCGGTGGCGGTACTTGCTCTGGCTCAGAGGTGTCAATCGAAGAATCCACCTCTGCAGGCCTCTTCTCTAATCTCGCCACGGACCAGAACCATCTTCTTGACTATGCCCAATAATCAGCTCATGCCTCGCGGGACCACTGGTGGTCCTCATGGGCTCGCATTTGCTCATCCCAAAGAGCCTGCTGCTCCTCACGTAATACTTGAACCAACTCAACCTAAGGGTCTGCCATCGGCTCCCCTGTAGGTGGGGAACTACGGCGTAGTGGAAGTCTACCTCTATAGGACTTCCTACGATTTCAACTACCGCTCACATTGACAAACGTCTAGTCTGGAAAAATGCTAGTTTGGACAACTACTGGTTTTGACAACATATAGCAAATTAGCAACATAGGAAAACAAGAGCATATACAGAAAACATACCCGAGGATAGGTTGTGGATTGACTCATGGTTGGGGAAGGGTGGCATTAACCAAAATATAACACATGCAACCATACAACATACCACATCATATCATACAACATACAGCATGTGTACAAACACATCACATCTAAAGGTTAGCCGTCGTAATAGTCCAAGAATTAGGCTATGATACCAAGTGTTACACCCCAATTCGGCCTGAAGACGGACTGAATCTTGATGTTATAGTTTGGAAAATTATTCATTAAACTACCGTCTTACAAACTTTACAGAAGCGGATCTCAACCCTCAAGGATGTTTAAGATGACACCTTATTGGATTTTCATGCAATACATGCCAAATGATACTAACATAGGAAGGATTTTTGTTTTAAGGGCACTTAAATGTGCACCCAAGCCACAAGAGAGGCAACACTTCCCTACAATGAAAAGGTGATTTTCATGGCAATGTTCACTCTGAGCTAAATGAAGGCAATACCCCAAATGCAGCTAAGAGGTTAAGCTTTAAAAATGTAGATGTATGATCTAGTTCTTATATTTAGTTCCAATGATTAGGTTAAGTAATTTATCATTGAATGATGATGATCTTGCATTAAAGTAAACATTGGGTCATGATTTCCTGTTCCACATGCACACAATTATAAATTAAACACAGAGACATCATTGAGTGTCAGAGCATCATACCCTAACACTCGGTCTTCACGTGGGCTCTTCATGTAGCACAATCCATAAGCTCCTCCATCCTTCGTTTCTCTAACACACACACAACTACAATGAAATAGGTTTCATGCACCTTAAGTGCTCCTCTTCATGTTTCAATACATGGAAGCTTACACATCTTGTAGACGATTATCAGCCTTTTCCCCTTGATACTCTGCACAATAATAATGATAATAATAAAAAATTAAAACATGTGTACACAAACCATCATGTTATAACCCAACCCAAAATCATACAAGGTTCTTCAAAATAAATTTAGGGCACCCTCCCAAAAAATAATACAATCCAATCATAAGTTCAAATACATAAGCATAACACAACAACCATAAGCCTCAGATCTGTGTGCTTAAGAAGGCCAACACCACAGGACCTCACCTACATATATATACAAAACACATCAGTAATCAAATAGGACTGAAATAACTAATGGTATTTTCAAACTGGCAAATAGGTATTATGTTACCCATGGGAAAACTTAAAAACTTCAAAAAGCTTCACAGGACTGGAAACAATATTAATTTATGTAAACCAGGTCGGCGTGTACGCTCGGTAAAACATATAGTCATACACAAAGTTTATGCCCTTACATCCTCCATATAACACTTAGCATAGTACTCAAATGACAATGGAATATTGTCAAGTTAGTGGTACAAATTTCCAAAATATAATGTGTTATGCAGTATCTCTTACATTGCACTGCTTTGAGGTTTAAAGGAGTACTATTGCAATTTATACTACCCGTACATTGTTCTCATGTTCATAAAATGGTAAACCCTCATATAAGTGGACTATGAGGGTTAGGAGTGGACTTGTATAAGATTGTTTATGGAGTTTAGCTTTGGAAAACCATCACGGGATCTTATCCTTGAAGTTTTGTTAAATTACAAAAAAATCGGCTAAATAGCCTGACATGAGAGGGATTCGATAAAATGTCACTAACGTCATCCTAATTCTAAAACTTGATGAAATTTTGACACTCAAGGAGTCAAGTAGAGATGAATCTGAAGAGTCCTACGAACCTGAATGAGTAGAGCTTTGTGTCCTACATCGGTGAGCTCACCCCACGTTTCCTAACTAAAGACGAAACCCGAATCATAACCAGATTACATAGCATGCAAAACAAGGCAAGTCTCAACACATGCACTATACTAAAAGACTTAATTAGCTTAATTTATCTTATTTAATAAAATGTTAAACATCATTATGTAATCCTAATTAGGGTTTAGGGTTGCAAGTGCACTTAGTAAAAAATCTTTCATTTAGGGTTTTATCAAACGAACTTAACTAGACAATTTTGTAGACAAGCCAAATGGCATATAAAAGATTGAAATCTGGGACGGTGAGCCCTAGCACGCTAAGGATTTGAAACAATAGTTACCAAATGTTGGATTGTGGGCCAACTAGGTAAACGAGGACAACTAAGGTCGGGCTATGATGCTAAAAATAGTGGTCCTAGGACACGTACCAATTTTCCTAAAGTTCTTTTATGGGCTTGGAGATTCCAAATGGGCCTGGGTAAAAGAGGGGAGTTTTCCAACACCATGGGCTTCAATCCTATAAAATTTTATGTCCAAACTTTAAGTATTCAGGCCTGAGTATACTCTGGAAATGGAGGCATTGGTAAGGGTATTTCTGGAGTTGGTTGGACCTACATGGTTTTAGATATTTCTACCACAAAATCTACTGAGCTATTGGCACCCAAATATTAGGGTGATGTTTCTGGACCCAAAAAAACTAGGTTTTTGGATTTTACATCCGGAGTGAGAGAACTATGGTTTCACCATGTGCTCCTGTGCACTCTAGAAAACCAGATTATCTGTCCCCCTAAATGACTTTTAACTTAACCCAAATTTTGCATGTTTCTAGAAAACACTTAGTGAGTCCTCATATCATTTTTATAGATTTTAATAAAATCTTTCAGCAAGCTCAACGAGGGGCACAATTCAAAGTAGACATGCCACATCCACAACACAACAATAACACAATCTAATTAGGGGTTTGTTCAAGCCCTTAATGACATTATCTTAGAATGGTATTTTCACACAAAATAGCTAACATCATAAACTACTAACATTTTAAAGCCCTTATCTTGGAGCTTCTTACCCCAATACCTAAAACCCTAGGTAGTTGGCATGGCTTGGAATGGCTAGGGAAAGCAAGGAGGGCTTGAGGAGGAACTGGAGGAAGCAAGGAGGGAGGGGAAGGTTGGAGCAATGAGAGCTAAGGGGTGAAAAGAACGGGAAATGACTTCTAATAAGCAAAAAGCTGCGCCAATGTGAGGAGCTGGAAGGGCCTCGTTCTAGTGGCCTCTATTAACTCGGACCACGGTTACCCGATGGGGCAGACATGCGGGTCGTAGGTGGAGTGATCCGAACCACAAACAAGCAGGTCACGTGATTTGGCGCAAGGGTGCTGGTCCAATACTTTTGTGCCCAGGGCAAAAGGGGTGGGAAATTTTAAGTTCGGGCGCAAAGGCTATGGGTGCAAAGCACCTTTCCACCCATGCTTAAACTAGAAAACCATAAAACAGTTAAGACCAATGGCTATGGGAGGTGCCTTTGCGAAGATGGTGAGCACATAGGGTTTGCACCCTAAGGCGGGCAAGGCTACCTTGGGAATCATGTTGCGGGTCCTGCATGGGCAATGATCATCCGAAATGAGAACCAAACAAAACAAGTGAAATTAGACTCGTGAGTGACTTAGTCCTAACTTGTAACTAGACATGACTCGACCAAACCAAAAATGAAAAGGTTGGTCGCTTAGCATCCAAATGAATGTACCGAACACCCAATGAGGATATGGTCGAACAAACATACGTCATACCATACTCGAACTTTGACAAGAAGGGTCGGACACAATTAAGAGACCATCTGGCAAATGGCTCGAGTTTTACAACCTCCACCATTTAAGAAATTTTTTTCCCGGAAATTTTGTAAGGGGATACACATGCAACAATGCCATGCAAGCAATTAATCATACAATAGCACACAACAAAAAAGAAGCAAGGGGGCGTGGTAATACCTCATATAGCCTTCCTTTGCCGGAAAGAGTCAGGGAAAGTGCTGCCACATCTTGTCCTCACACTCCCACGTGGCCTCGGTCATTCTCACTTATAAACAAGATCTGATCACTAGTAGGTATTAGATGTGGGACTAAGTTGAGGGATCTCACAATATTATACTATTTTATTCTAATAATCCATACTTTAATTTACCAATACAACCACATAAGGTTCTTATCTTTATATTTTATTAGTGACATCATAAATATAAATGATTGTAAACACTGAACGATAATTTAATACTAATCTCATTTTAACTAATAAAATATTCATGCAATAGTTATAATACACTCATACACATGAATTTACAACATTTTAATTAACCCAACAATGATTAATTATAATTGTGATTCGATTAATAATTAATAACTCATGATCACATACGCGTATTAACTTACTAAGATATAAAGACGTCATCCTTGTTACTTTAATTAATTATAACCAGTTAATGAATAGATTACAATGTCATTCATTAATTAATTAACTATAACCATTAACAAACACATATAGATCATAATTAGCTCTAATATTTATTAACATTATCTAATATAATTAATATACATATCCTAAATGAAAACACAATATACTTATTTAATATTATATGAATAATTATTTATTAATAATTATCCCACATGATCATGAATTTAAAAGACAACCATATACATAAATCAACAACACTAATCAATAATAATAACAAAAATAATTTAGTTATCTATATATAATATAAAGCATGCTTTCATCCATAAACATAAGATAATAAACATATGATCAACTATTACTAATATCATCACTTGATTTAATTCAACTCAATTTGAATTCATTATGAATTAATTAGTATTTAATCACTCATTAATCAAACCCAAAACTAAAAAGAACACAAACACTATAGATGCATGCGAGAGGAAGAGGAGAGGTGTACCTATATGCGAGAGAAGATGGAGAGGCTCCCAACAAGGAAGAGACAATACTAGAGGGGAAAAAGTGTTGGAAAATAGATGCTTTAGCAGAATCAACCCAAAGAAAATATTTTCCCTCAAGCTACTCGATTAACTTCTCTAAAGCCCTCCCTTTGTGAGCCAAATGTGCTCACAAACTATCAAGATGATGTTTTATTTAACATCAATAGAATTCTCCTTTATATAGAAGAATATGTGTGAAATTCAAGAAGTCACTACATTAAACTTTTATAGAAAAGAACATAATCACACATAACTATATTAAACACCAACCATTAGTGTGATAACGAAAAGTCAAAAACTGACTATTGAGTTTTTTCAATGCGAATGGGTGTCAAATCACACTCACAACTCCCAATCCTAAAAATCTTCCACGTCCAACAATATGGGGATACAAAGTCTTCCCCTTATCTTCAACTCTCAACCAAAACTCCACCCTTACACACCATGTCAGCCTACCAAAGAGACCTTAGCCGCTACCAACCCAAGGCCAACGGGTTCGACCTGTGGTTGAACCTTATTCGACCGAAAGGGAAAAATAAAAAGAATAAAATAAAATACAATAAATAAAACTTATTTGAAACAATCCATAAATACCACCGTACCGATACGCTAAAGGTAATAATTGATAATTTATGATATTGATTCCCAAGAATTAATTTAATTAAATAATATTTAAGATTCGTTCTAAGATTTACAAAACCCTAAATAAAATAACTTAGTTATTTTTGGGGTTTTACACACCTCCTTCCTAGGAAGAGTCTTTACAGATTGGTCGAGAATCCGCATAGCCTCCTTGTAGGATAGGACTGGTCAGGTATCGAGCTCCTCATGTTGCAATCTGTATGATCCATCCAGCATGTACTTCTTTAGTGTGGAGACATAAAACATCGGACGTACTGCCAAGAGGTTGGGTAGCAGTGCAAGCTCATAAGTTACCGCGCTTGACTCCTCCGAACACTTCAAATGGGCCAATGTAACTTAGACTCAACTTGCCCTGCCTTTGAAATTGAATGCTTCCATTGGTCAAAGAGACTTTGAGGAAGACACACTCAGGGAGAAAGCTGATGTCCTATGCCTCTGATCTACAAATGCCTTCTACCTACTTGAGCTAATGATAGCCTCAGCTATATCAATGCAACCATCCGTTGGGAGTCATGGAGCAACTTATGGCCTACTGTCAATGGCTTGCCACCTCTAGCCAATATGTTGGCGATCCGCATGGCATTCCATGCCAAAGCCTCCCAAATGGTTCCATCCCAATACTGGTTTTGTAACCGGTAATGCTATTGTATAAGAACTCCACCAATGGTAAGTGCTACTTCCAAGATCCACCAAAGTCCATCAAGCACAACCACAGCAAATCCTCAAGATCTAAATCTTCCTCTCAGACTAGCTATCAGTTTGTAGATGATAGGTTGTGTTGAACTTTGTCGATGTACCTAGTTCTCTCTAGAAGGATCTACAAAAGGAAGAGGTGAATCTGGGAGACCCTATCTGGTACAATCTCTCAGGTAACTCCATGGAGTCTAACAATCTAATCTCTATATAACCTGGCCAATGTCAATACAGGATAGACCACACTAATACAAATAAAGTGTGCCAACTTTGTCAACCTATTGACGATAATCCAAACATCATCCATCTGGCGACGAAAAGGGGGTAAT
>JAURVB010005901.1:0-86634 GCA_033002965.1 Piper betle
CGGCCGGACCTTGCCGATCGCCACTACCATCCATGTTCCCCGTCCTCCTCTCCATTAATCCCGACCGGCTATAGCCTTTGCCGCGCTGCCGTCACCATTTTTTGGCCACGCCACCGGCTGCCCACCGTCACGTTCCCCTGCCCACTTTCATGTCCGCCTGGTCGTACCTAACTCTACCAGTTTGAACCCGTGCCCGTGTCTATGTCCATCAGTCACGACTCAACCCAGCTCGACCAGCTCATCAGTTTATTTAACCTAGACCAAATTGACTCAGCCCAACTCTGGTTTAGTTCAACTCAGTTGATTTGGTTTAGATTATTTCCTGGCAGTTTTTCAGTTGTTTCTTGACCGACTTCGGTAGTTCGAGACTCCCCAGATTAGCTTAGATGATGTTCACATTCATTTAGCTGTGTTTGGATGTTGATTTCGCATTTCTTGTTATTTATATACTTGTGGATTATGTTGAATGATTATGTGACCAATTATTGTTATTGATAATGTATTTATTCATAGATATTATTTTTATTCATGTTTATCTTATTTTTATTAATTAATTAATTGATTACTATTTATTTTCTTACTCGTGTTATTATTTATACAAGTATTTAATAGTATGTTTATATATTCGATATTTCTATTAATATTCTTCATGATTAATTAATATTGGTCACTTTAATTTATTTGTTATTTATTATTGCTTATAATATAATTACTTATTAATATTAGTTTTATTTATGTTTTCTAAATTGTATTTATTTATTTATTTATTTACTTATCTATTTGTTTGTTCGTGTGTATGCTATTATTTATTTGTGTTTAATCATGTATTCTTGTAATGTATGAGTATGATATTATTAATATTCATGATTAATGAGCATTAACTATTTTTTATTTATTGAATTATTATTTATTTATATGTTTACTAATACGAGTATATGTTGATATTTACTCGTGTTTACCACGTATATTTATATAATATAATTATAATATTATTTTATGACTAGAGTATTATTTATGTTCATGTATTTATTATTTATCTAATTATCTAGAGAGAATTTCTTTGCTTATTTATTTATTTATTATTTTTTATTATTATGTCTTGATTTTCGTGCCACATGTTTAGTTATAGGTTTGTTAGCATTACTTTCTTTATTATGATGTTTTGATGATATGAGCACATACCACGAGTATGCATTATATAGAAATGTTAGTATTTTACTTAGTAGTGGGTTTTGATGTAGGTTACGGAATCTGGGCTCACCTTAGATGTGTCGATGCACTTGGATCTTGGACCAAAGATCCGTAGGATTCATGCTTTCTTGTTCTCCACTTGACTCCCTACATGTTGAGTTTAGCCATGTTTTAGAGATAGGACGACATCAGTGGCATTTTATTGGATCCCTCCATTTAGCTGTGTTTTCTACACATGTTTAATAAGGCTACTAGGATGAGATCCCTTATTGGTTTTTGAATTGAAGCTCCAAAAATATACGATACAAGCCTCTTCCCTAAACCTATTATATAAGTGCACATATTTTTACAGATTTCACGAATTAGAGAGTGAGCGATATGGAGATATGTATGGACCACGCTAGTATTCCTTCAAACCCTGAGGTAGTACGGTGTATGGTATTGTGTAACGTAACACATTTCTAGAATTTGTGGCACTAACTAAACCATTCATTTTGCCACTTGAATACCGTGGCGAGGTGTAATATGGAGGATGTGAGGGTGTAAGCGTTGTATGTATGAATATGAATATTAGTCATGCATGTAATTAGTTTTTGTGGGTAGTAGAATACCTATTTGCCAGTTTGTACTGGTTATTTTTTGGATTAGTAACACTCATTACTAACATTTTTCATGTAATATATGTAGGTCTTGCAAATCCTTAGTCGACTTTAGTGAGAGGACAGATAAACGTTACACACACTTGAACTTGGTGGAATTATTTTCTTTCTTACTTTTATTTATACTCGATGTGTTTTGACACATATTTAGCAATGTCTACCATTCTCATAACACCAAGTAGGTTGTTTCGGTCTATTTTATTAATCGAGTCTTCACTGACCAACACCTTTAAACATGATTCGACTCGATTGTAATATTTCTTATTCGGTTCTCAGGTGAACCGAAATCAGGGTGTTACATTTAATATCTAAAATTTAGATTGTCATTGACTTTAAGAGCACGTGCGTAGGGCCGAGACCAACCGTATGTACGTGCTATGAGGGTTCATGTATACCTGTGTATGTAATGATAGCATTAGCTACACAACAACAAACTGAGTTATCAATATACGAGACCGTGCCCTGTTTATTTTATTTTGCCTAGTGAATTGTAAAATTAGATTTTGGCCGTTGATCATATTAAGATATGTTGATTAAGATTTTTAGTGGGGTTGGTACCTTTTAGAGCATGTCACTCGTGTTATAAATAAACTGTACTTGTTAAAAATAAACTGTATAAACTTGGATCGACTTCATATCAAATCATCAAGAGAAATTAAACTAGAAAAATAAAATAAAATAGCGGAAGCGTACCTGAAGCCATAAAGAAACTAAAGTCTGAATCCAGGAAGAGTTTTCAAAACCTGAATTCTCAGTTATGGATCTTCCAAATCCAAGACTAATTTTCTAAACCAAAGTTCTGGACAATGGGATACCAGAACGAAAACCAGATCTGAATTCAGGGACCATAACCTCCTTATTTATAGCCTTGGTTCCATAAATTCAATTCCACCCATTATGAAGAGAATTTATGAAAGGTATCTACACATTGAATTCCACACTTTTCTCATTGAATTCCACACTTTAATTTATGGCTCATAACCCTTAACTTTAGTAGATCAATTTAATTTAGCCAACCTTATATAATAACATATGATACAATTCCTGATTCATGTATATATTTATGATCCAATTTCCAACAACTCGGTGGATGTCAAGTTTGTTTTATTTTTCATTTTTATTTTGACTCACATCCATGACGTGTTTGACACTCCTTGGCA
The DNA here is from genome assembly GCA_033002965.1 of Piper betle. NCBI lineage: Eukaryota > Viridiplantae > Streptophyta > Magnoliopsida > Piperales > Piperaceae > Piper > Piper betle. The sequence continues at coordinate 3,011 of JAURVB010005901.1, forward strand.
GCCCTTAGATAGCTTTTAAGAAGCTTTTAGAACCACTTTACACCTAATTATTCTTATCCTAGCCAAGTTAAAAAAACATGAAACTTGCTCAACGACCCGACCCCCGGACCCTTTCTCCCCCCAAGCGAAGCGAGCCAGTGGCACCACAACCGGCCAGCTACCCTGACCAAGCCTCCCCTTCTCTTTCCCTTCCCTTCCTCTACCTTGCTCGGCTCTCTTTCCTTCCTTCTTAGCCCCGCCAGCCAATCTCCTGCTAGTGGCCGCCCAACCCACTTCCACCTCCTAGTACTAGTCCTAGCCCCCTAGCCCATCTCCTCACTGTGTGGCAGCCACAGCCGCCACTCCTCGGCAACCATCAACAACCGCCAGCAGCTGCTGTCACCTCCTCCTTGGGTCGTTAGGTACCCATTCTCCTTCCCATTTTATTTCATCATCATTTTTGCATCACATTATAATTACATTTCGTTATTATGTAGGCTTTGTGGTGATTTTTGAAACTGTGGAGTTATGTATTAATTTTTACAATTGTATAACTTAATTAGCTATTTGATTGATGGGGATTGAGTGGGATGATGATAATTTTAGAAATTGTGACGTGGTTAGTGTTAAGCGTTTAAATATATACAATATTTACCCAAGTTTTTTAATATGATTTTGTACTTCTCGGGTATAAACATTATTAATTAAGTAATATTTTACTTTATTATTTTAGTTAATTAATATTTTATTATATATGCTTAACTTTGATGTTTTAATGCAGAAAAAGATGAATAAATTAAGCTTTGGATTTGATTGGTCATGACACTTGGCGCCACCCAATGGCTACAATGTATGGTGTTCAATGGAGTCGAACAGTTGGAAACTTAAAGGGACATTATAATTAATTAGATTACGTCGATTTGTGAACACCCTCTTCGAATTCTTGTATCTCCACTTCTATATAAAGGGGTGGTCATTTGTTGTTGATCATATCTCATCTCTTGGCTTCAGATTGTAGTAGAAGTAGTAGTTTTAGTTTTTGTAATTTCTTTCTCTTTCGTAATAAAAGTTAGTTTCTTCTTTATATTGTTTTTCTTTATATTGTTTTCTATTTTTATTATGGAGTAGTTTTATATTTCGTTCTAGAGAAGAATGGAACTTAACATGATTTAATTGAATTCATTTCAAGCTCTTACTCTTTTATTCAATCGGATCGTTTGAATTATCATGTTCTAAATGCTAAGAATAGATTGATCACCTATTTCTTAGATCATGAGGTTTAATTAGATTTCGGGAGAAATTAATTAGATTAGTCATTGATAATTCATCATACGACGAGTCTTTTGACTTGTTTGTCGTTGTGGTCGGAAGATACACAACACCGTATGCGATTGTAAGGCAATTCTTAATGCATTATTTTGTTGATTAATCAATTATCACCGGGAGGTAGGAATTGAGGCAAAATAATAGAAGCATGAAGGAGCGGGAGCCACCATGTCATATCATTATCCTAGATCGACAATCCGAGGGAATAAAAGATAAGAGTAAGATTTGATGAAGATTAAATTGATGTTAAGGAAAATTCGACTCTAGAACGAGTTTTATAATTTTAATATCGCTTTTAATTTAAAGTTATTACATAGAATTAGTTAAGTTTGTTATTTTTGTTTTGTTCTTCATTTTATGTTCTTTAATTAATTATAGGAAATTCATCTCCCTGTGGGACGATACTTGAATTTATCATTATATTACTTGTTTCGACCGTGTATACTTGCATGTTATTGAAAATAGTCTAACAGTTAGTGACTAGTATGTCATAATTGTTAATCAGTCGCTACGGTGTAAAAAGTGAATATCTTTTTTTATAATTATAGGTGGATATTGATTTGTCTATCTAAATCATTTGTGGTTTGATTAATGTTGATGTTGATATTTATAATGTTCGTGATGTGTAATGATTTTGAGATGTGGATAGATAGTAGATTAGGAAGTGTGTACAATGATGTGAAAATACTCACCTCTTGGTTGTGAATAAAAGGGGATAATTGGTTAGTTGATTAAAAACCTTAGATTTCCTTAATTATGACATGTATGAATCAATTCATGTTGATGTTGTTAATTAACCAATTGATTTTTTAATAACCAGATGTTGACTAGTTGTTTGAAAATCTTTAATAAATCGTTATGGTCCAATTAACTATTGTATATGTACTTATATCCCTTCCTTGTTCGTATTTTAAGTGGTTAATAATTGATTATTGTTGTGCTGCATATATTTCCGTATATGAGTGTTTAATAGATTAACTCACTTGTCTTACCACATATCATATTTTGTAAATTGATGTTTAATGGGTTATGATTGTCCTTAATATGTTCCAACCATAAATTATTTCACTTAAGTATTAATCTTTCAATAGTTACTCTACTACTGGCCTTATTGCTATTCAACTAATATTGTTAGTGTTAGTGCATCTACTAAATTATCCATCTTGTATATTGTTTGTTTTCGTGATGTGTTACGATTACATTCATCTACCAAGTCATCCATGGGTTATGTAGACTATATGGGTGTAAAACCCGTGATTCGAATTAGGGTTTTATAATCTGAACCGGTCGATTTGACCATTATTTTCAGTCAAGTTAAGTTTTAATTACGAAATGACTACTCATTTTTCTCACCTGACCATACGTTTTTCTCACCCTGACATCTATATATTCTACACTTTAGATATTGTCACCATTCATCCTTCTCACTCAAGTTTCTTCTTTTTTTTCCTTCTTTTTTCCCCCACGATCCTAATTCAAGTCGGCCACAACCTCGTCGCCATCACCACTAACGATTAGGTTCAGAGTAGGCGCTCACCATTTAGGCGTTAAGACATGCTCAGAGCTTTTACCAGGTCTATTTAGGGCTTGCCCTGATTTATTGTTCTAGGACTCGTCCCTGATTTATTGTTCTATTCTTTCGTGATTTAATTTTTATAGATTGTAGGATGAGGTAAGTGGAGTTTTATTGGATCCCACTTAACCCGGGTTATTTAATCGATCGATCTTTTGGATTAATAACCCTGATGTGATCCCTCGTATATGCTTTCAATAATAAGATTCACTATAAGTTGCTTTCGGGCCTAATATATAAATCCCTACCAAGACCTATATATATGTAGTTTTTGCGATTTTTGACAACTGTGCTACGTGAGTGGGCATGGAAATAAGAAAAGGGCTTAGAATATAATACTAGTCTTAAGGGAGCAGAAAGTGAAATGAGAATATGCCGAGGCATCAGTAGATTTCATAAAAATGTTTTCTTTCATATGAGAGTTTGCTCTCATAGTCAGTTTAATATTAGTTATATTTTTTGAATACTCGTTACTGATGTGTTTTTATAATATATGTAGGTGATGATGATGTGTTTTTATAATATATGTAGGTGATGAACAGGAGTAGGATGAGCCAGCTAGGACTGAGGAGCAGTGACGTCTCTTGCACACACACACACAGAAGACGATAGAATGTTAATGTTTTGTTTATGTTGTCATTATATTAAAGATGATATAAGGTATGACAATTAAATTCATATGATGTGAAAAGTAATTAGAATGCACAAATGGGTCAAGACCCAAGATTTAGAATGAATTATGGAGCAGATTAGAATTTTTGCAAATATCAATGTGTGATATATATATATATATATATATGCATATTAATTTGATAGGGTGAACCTTAATTGCACTTTTAAGAGAAATTTTGTATGTTCTATTTTCGAAATTTTTATCGACTTATCATACTTATTTTGTTTGGTAAACTAGTTGTCATATCATTCATATAGTAGCATGTTAGGGTTCCGTGCATTCAACCATGCATAGCGATAAATATCTTCCATCTCGAGATGCCGAGAGTAGATTCGCAGGGTTGGGTTCTGATTAGCCGACCTAACCAGGACTAGTGACATTTCGGTTTGGTTCTTTAGTGTGAACCGGATTTAGGGTGTTACAATATGCGTTAGAATGTAGTTTTGTTGTGCAGGTACAAAGTAGAAGCACACTGTCTAGAAGGGGTGGGCATCAATCGGATGGATGTTGGACAAGCTGTTGTTTGCGTCTATTTGAAATTTCGTCAAACAAAACTTGTCCGACCGAGTCATTGTTCAAGTTGTCTGACGGGCCCAAGAAGTGTTCATTGATAGTCCGAAATCAAAATCTTACCTTAACGAGTACTGTTCACAGAGAGCTCTCATCTCCTCCGCTGCCACCTGCGGCCGCCCTGCGCGCTCCCTGAGTACCCCCATCGCCGCCCTCCGCGTGGCCTGCACACCGCCTGCGGACCCCCCTCGGCTGCTGCTTGAAGACCCCTCCGTCACCCTACATGTCGCTTGTGGACCCTTCACCGTGTACCCCCTCCACCACTACCGCCTACCTCCACCGCCCTCTGCCCTACATGTTGCCTGTGGACCCTCCGCCATGTACCCCCTCCACCACCGCTGCCTACCTCCACCGCCCTCTGCCCTACATGTCACCTGTGGACCCTCCGCCGTGTACCCCCTCCACCACCACCCTCTGCCTCATCTTTCTTCTTTCTTGGATTATAATTTTTACCTGCAAATTCTCAATTAAATAAAGGTCAAGTCTTTTATTTTATATCTACTCAGTTTAGGATTATATTTTATAAAGGTCAAGTCTTTTTAGTCTGCTTCGGACTTTGCAAATAGTGTGGAAGCTTTAGGAAAGATATCTTGTTGTAGAAAGAGGAAATAAGTTATGCAATTGTTACTGGATATATGTTGTAGTTAAGGTTGTAAGACGGGTGTTGTTGTCACTCATGATGGTTCTATCAAGGGAGTGTGCTATTGTTGTGTTGACCATACAAATCAGGTGGATATTTGTGGCGAGAATAGAGCTTTGCAGGGAGACTTTAGTAAAGGTGGTACCTACGAAGGATAGAGGGTTTAAACTGTCCAAGAAAGAGAGTTTTAGCATATGACATGAGTTAATGTGAAATTTTTGGAAGACTAAAGGTTGACACTCAAGGGATTCTCCCAACGAGGGTGGAGAGATGTACAAAGAGGTCTCCAATTCAAATGGGGTTTTTTGTTTCATGTGATGTTTAAGGAAGTCAACCTAGAGAGTGCTCCTTATAGCGGGGAAGGGGAGATTTATTGGATTGGTTTCCTTCGCATGAGGATGAACAAAGGAAGAAAGGAAGCACGAGAAAAAGATCGACGCCGAATTCCAGAAGCCTGATGCCCAGGCTCACATTGGCATGTGCCCTGGTGCACGAGTTCTGTTTGGCAAATAGTAACCTGACGCCCGAGCACGGGGTATCAGGTGCTCTTTTGTGACGTTTTTAATTTGGTTATCAGATTAATTGCAGAGGATGGCCTAAGGTTTTTGAACATGAGAGAAAAGAAAGAAAACTTTAGCTGAGAAAGACACCACTTTCATGATTGTGATCCACTGGATCGTCAAGTTCTATATTGGATCATCAATCGAAGGTGGTTCCTTTATTAAGATCAACAGGTTTCTAACAATTTTTCTACTCTTGCTTGGATCACCCATTGATGGTGATTGTATTATTAATCTATATTTGGGAGTACCTTGTAATCTTTCCTTCCGTATAGGAGGGGCTTCCACGTAAAATATGTGTGTTCTCTATCTTTTACTTGCCGGCAAGATATGGTTTGTTCATCATTTGCTTTATTTTGTCAAAACACAGGGTAATTGGGATTTAGTGATTGACAAATTCTAACAACACATTCATTAAAAACCAACCCGTCACAAATATTATATCAAATTAGGAGAAGCAAAATTACATACTTAGAAAGAGAGTAAGAGAAAGCAATATATGAGGGACAAGAGGGCTGGGGATAGCGACACTACGAAGAAAAAGCCTAGGCAAAGGTAAAAAGGTCCCAACAGGCCTCCTCAATCTTGGTTATTTCTTCTGGAGGCTGGCCTTCAGACTGCCCGAGTCTCTGCAGTCCATAGAAAGAAACTTCTTCAAGCTCAACTCCTCCTTCGCCACGGATTCAAACCTAGGTCCAGACAAGCCCCCTCTCCTCTTCTGTACTGCCAAAGTATCCTGCATCTCCCCTCACAGCGCATACCACTTAGAGCAGCTCCCCCTGGCTATAAAAGTAGCAAAACAGAGCGAAAGGACAAAAGAGGGGTCGTTGGGCAGTAAATGAAGATATAAATAGCATGGAAAAGTCGCCGAATCTGGGGGAAGAACACTTCGAATCGGAAAATTTGGGAGGATGTTATTGTTATATTAAGCGGTCCTTTTTCATAGCAACTTCAGTATTTGCCCTTGTTTTACCCAATGGACTATTACCCTACATTTGCCCACATGCTAAGCTTACAATGTGTTTGTTGACATCTAAAGCATAAAATTTTGAAATAAGTAAATAGACCATATGAAATTTATATGACACCAAGAGTTAAAGGTCTGAATCCCAAGAGTGATATTTGAGGAGAGAAATTTACGTGATAAGCCTTAAAAATGAAAATAAAAATATTAAGTATTGTTCAAAATATTAAGCAATTCCCTTACATAACAACTTAAATTTTTGGAACACTTGGTTAAACAATTTATAAAAAGGCAAAGAGTAGAAAAATTATTAAAGTAAATATTAAGTAAAAAATATTAAGTGGTTCACTTACCTTACAATTTAATTGAACTTATGGGTCAAAGTTGTCAAAACATTTATCACATCCTATCGAAAACAAAGGGGAAGGATTCTTATCTCTTAACGATTTGACCCAAACTGCAACGTAATAAGCTAAGTCCTCTCTTTAAAAGTAGTTAACCAAGTTGAAGATCTATAGTTCATTCCTATTAATAAGCAAGATCTTACCCCTGTTAGGTATTAGATGTGGGACTAAGTTGAGGAATTTACAATCCACCCATCTTAAAAAATTTTGAAATTTTAACCGACAGCCTAGCCAATATCCCAAGTCTAACCTACCTTTTAAGGTGGAACGTGGAATCTTTGCTACTATTTGTAATGACCCAACCCAAAGTACAATATAAGGGGTTAAGCCATCTCTTCAAAAATAGTTAACCAAGTTAAAAATCTATAATTCATTCCTACTAATAAACAAGATCTTAACCACGTAAGTTTTAGATGTGAGACTAAGTTTAGAGATTTCACAATCTACCCACTTTAGGAAATTTTGTCCCTACCTATTGTTAGCCCCAACTCATGACCTAATATAGAACCAGGAGGCTCTGATACCATTTATAATGACCCGCATTGAACAACCAAGGGTTACTAAAAAAAAAAGCAAGGATATAAAAACTAAAATGCACGTACATGCATTATAACAAGACAAACAATTATGCTAGTGTATAATGTAAAGAAAATAATTAAACATGAGATTCAAACATCTTTAAGAAATTATTAACCATAAAAATAAATCATGTTATATTAGATGTAACAAGCAAACAAAGACATAAAATAAACCAAATATGTGAAAACAAAGTCCCACAGCCTCCAAACTGTTTCTCATAGTCGCAATTATAACTCAAATAATATAAATATGAAGTCCAATCTTATTCATCAATTCTTTCATCTATAGTTGGTAAGGGAACTACCAATCACAGAATCAACCATTAGTCTGAAGTTGCGCACCTGTGGTCACAAAACCCCGTTAGTGCTAAACCTACTGAACAATTATCCAACATCATTGTTTATTAAGTATTTTAGTGATTATAAGTCTATGTCAAACTTCAATTATGCCGGGAGGAGTAGCCGTCCCATCCAATTATAATCTCATGTATGCCTACACACGTTACTTGCCTATCACCTATAATTACTAATATTTGTCATTGACTCACCCTTTCGGTATTACAAGTGTATAATGAGTTGTCTTATGTCATTGCGCCTTATCACTTCTTTAGGCATGGGGGCTGGTATTTCATCTTTCAAAAATTTTAAAGGTGTGGCCCCGTGTTAGACTGAGTCAACCTTACTTAAAGTAGTGTATATATAATGTATTTTATAGAAAACTTAATACATACTTATTGAATTTTATATTAAAATTAATCATGATTATAATCAACTAAGTCACCCATGCGCTCTCCTACGTATAAAAACAAATCCTCATTTTTTTTAATCTCTTGAGATAAGAAAAAATGAAAAAATTAATTACACGTGGGTGACACCCAAAAGTAATGATGATTATTTTTTGCTCTCACTTAAATGTGACTATACTTAATTTAATTAAAAAATAGTTTAGTTAATATTACCTTGTGCATAAAATATATCAAATTTATCTATTTTTAGTAGGTAATTATTTTAAATTTTTTATTTTATTTACACTATTTTCTTGTCAACCAAAATAGACCATTTTATCTTTTAGATAAGATTAGGCAAAATGTGTGGTCAAACTTTAAAACATATTCACAAGCTTATGAATCAATATATAGTGTATCAAAGGCAAATGCAAAGTAGAATCCAGAGAGGCTATTATAGCAAAAAAATTACGCTAAATCAATCCTAATCAAGCTAATTAACCAATTGATTCAGTAGACAATCAATAAATAAAGAGAAAACTAAATTCTATAATTCTAAGACACATGAATCTGAGTTGATAAAATTTAGAGACATGCAAATAATTATTGATTAACTTGTCACCTATTCTCTCGTAATAATTTCAAATTCAATCTACTCGTGTTATAGAATATATATCTTTTAAGCATTTCCAAAACATTCTCAAATATATATCTTCTTACTTCATAAAATTAGACTCAAAGCATTAGTTGTATCCATATTATTCTAAATCACAATTAATATCCAACTCTAATACAAATAATACAAATCCAAGCATTTGCATTATAAATATTATTTCAAATCATGGTAAAAACATGATTGAAGTTGTATCCAAAATAAATCTCACTACTTAATGGTAAGTTTGAGAAAAAGTTAGAGGTATTGATAACCGTAAATTTGAACATCTCTTATTCCTCTTATGTCCATGGTACATGGTTTTTTCGGTGGTTCCTGCGGTAGGCTTTTCTATGCACACCTAATGCAGGAAAGATCCTAGGCGTCAAATTTAGAACTAATGGATCTTATGTGGACAGTTTTGCATTGATCTAAAACGGTTATTAAGTAATTACCCAGCACTTGATTTTTCGGTTACTTAAATCCAGTGGTTGATACTAATTGGCATTGGGTGCGCAGAGAAAAATCCATCGTAGGGACAATAAGTTTTTTTCATATGGAACGTATTTCCTTGTGCATGTCTTTAATCAATTTAACTTAGTCTTCGTCCTTCAAATTTTGATTTTTTTTTACACGAAACTTCACTTATGACAATTTTAAACTCAATATTATGAGTTTCAAAGCTCCAAATTCTTTCATCAAGTAATGATGTTATTTACTCCTTATTAACCTTCAAACAAAGCTAGCACAAATATAAGTTAATAGGATAAAAAGAGTATAAATTATCGTTGTATCAATGCCTCGTAGAGAAACCCCTTATTGATGCAATGAGATAGGTATAATGACCAGATATCTTAAAGATGAACTCTAATTTTAAATGTAGAATTTAATTGAATGAAAAGATAATTTACAATAATTTGATTTATTTTTTTTATTTTTGTTGCCATTTGATTGGTGGAATCTGATACTTTCCATCAGAGTGCGACTTTCGGTTCTCCCCTTCATTAACAAAAGTAGATATCCTTTACACAGGCAATTTTATGCAAGGCTTACTGGTTTAGCTTGAGCTGCCCATGCTCGGAGGCATTGAGGCAGGTTCAAGTGCCACATGGATGAAATTCCTCCAACATATATCATGCAAAAACTCCATGACTCGGAGTACTTAAGACAAATTGATATTTGAACTGAGTTCTACATCAACCCAGGAGTTTTGCTAGAATACATAATTTAATCTCATACATTCTATGTTGTTCCTTGCTTGAGTTGACTTTGCTTGACAGGAAAGGTATTCCAATATGGAATTGTTTAAAGCAGTTTTGGGATAGCGACTTTTCCTCAACTTGGAGCTTGGAAGGAAGGATATGCTTTTCATATATAAGCATGGAATAATGCAGCAAGTTTCAACTACAATTTGTTCTTCTGATCAAGTGCTTACCGCAGAACAAATAGAATGGCATACTTGCTTGCGCTTCGAAATGTTGTTTCCATTTCACGTTATCTTAATACCATCTTGAGGCCATGGAAATATCTAATGGGCCTTCGACATAACACACAGAAAGATCCCTTGAAGGTTCTTGTTACTGGTGCCGCAGGCATGTATATTAATCTTTTATTTTTATTTGTAATTTTCTTCCTGATGGAGCTTATTAGACATGGGTCTTTTTATTGGTATGATATTATACATTACAAGCCATATTTTGGTAGTGAAATCTCCAAATGTTCAGACTATATACCCTGCAAGATAACTTTTATTAGTTGTTTCTTCATGGCTTTGACAGGGCAAATTGGCTATGCTCTTGTCCCCCTCATAGCTAGGGGGTCATGCTTGGGCCTGATCAGCCAGTGATTTTGCATATGCTTGACATCCCAGCTGCTTCGGAGGCCTTAAATGGATTGAAGATGGAGTTGATTGATTGCGCATTGCCTCTTCTCAAAGGTTATGCAGATAGCTCTGGGGAGGCTATATTTGCCCAAGAAGATAGTGATATAAATTTATGATTAGTTGATTACTAATAATTTTTGAGTGAAAAGTAATCAACAACTGTTAATGCCAACTATTATCACTATAATAAATCAATCTGCCATGCCCCAGCAGGTGTTGTTGCCACTGCAAATGTGGATGAAGCATGTTGTGGTGTTAACATAGCAGTCATGTTAGGTGGATTCCCAAGGAAAGAAGGAATGGAAAGGAAAGATGTCATGTCCAGAAATGTGTCCATTTATAAGGCACAAGCTTCTTCCCTAGAGAAGCATGCAGCTCAAAACTGCAAGGTGAAAATTTAAGGGGTAAAAATTGAATTTTATGATTATGTAATTATAATTGATATGAAGTAATCTCTTATAATTTAGCCAGCTTACACCGAAATAAATACCCTTGTTTATATGAAGAATGTACTACTATTGCTTAGCAATTACTATTAGTGAACACCAAAGTTAAAATATTGTGCAGTTTATCATTCCAAATTTATTATAAGTACGAGATATATTTGATTCAATCAGGTCGAACCGGTCCAATCAGACTTTAAGATTTTAAATAAAATATTTTATTAAGTATTTTGAATGTTTTTATGAGTTACATTTGATTTGATCAAATACTGGTCAAAACATCGTAGTTTTCAGCAAAAAAGAAATAGATTTTGGAAAATTTAAGATTAAGAAACCAGTGCGAACTAAAATGAATGGTAGAGAGGTCTAAATTGTATCAATTCTAAGAAAATATCATACTATATGTATTTAAACTTATATGGTGAGAAATTTTCTCTTTTTGGCAGGTTTTAGTAGTGGCGAACCCAGCAAACACAAATGCACTTATATTGAACGAATTCGCCCCTTCAATACCAGAGAAGAACATTTCATGTCTGACACGCTTGGATCACAACAGAGCTCTTGCCCAAGTTTCTGAGCAGCTAAAGGTTGATGTGAGCAGTGTTAAGAATGTTATAATATGGGGAAACCACTCTTCAACTCAATATCCAGATGCTGCCCATGCAAGAGTCACAGTGGGAGGGGAAGAGTCAGCTAGAAAACTCGTGGCAAATGATAATTGGTGAGTCAGAGTTATTTTTATATTAAATTAACGCATTCAAATCACCTTTGATTTAAAAGCACTGTAACTTCTAGCAGAAACCTTTTTCTAGATGGCTAATACTTGTGCAAATAACATTGTGGGACTTTTAAATTTTATATAGTATTGGAAATTGAAGTTGACGAAGGAACTATTTTAAACGCATAGCCAAAATATATGCTTGCGACTATTAAATTATTATTAAAATAAATAGAAAATAGATTATTAATCACAATTTGAACTTCTAGGCAGCAGTGTTCACTGGTAGGTTGCTATGGTAGCACAACTATGGACCATACTAGTTGGTTGACATTTTACACCTCCATGGCAGGTTGAGGAGGGAGTTCATAACAACTGTGCAAGAGAGGGGGCAGAGATCATCAAGGCAAGGAAACTGTCCAGTGCTCTGTCTGCAGCCAGTGCTGCTTGTGACCATGTACATGATTGGATACACGGAACACCAAAGGTATACATTTTACAAAGCACAAGCTTTCTTTATTTTTGATAAAACATCTTCTATCACTGCTCCTTAGAGACATTTACTTGGGTTTTATTTCTCTAGGGAACATGGGTTTCCATGGGAGTTCACTCTGACGGATCCTATGGTGTACCAAGTGGTATTTTCTACTCTTTTCCTGTTACTTGCAACAATGGAGAATGGTCTATTGTACAGGGTACGCAGCTTCAAGCCTTGGTGGTTCTGATCCCCGCAAATTCTAATTTGCAGATAGTTCAATTATTAATAGTATAATTGAGTGATACACAAACTGATAGGTTGAGATATTTGCTCTGGTAGGACTCCAAATTGATGAATTTTCAAGAGCAAAGATGGAAGCGACAGCACATGAACTGATAGAGGAGAAACGATCAGCACATTCCTGCTTGATTTAACTAAAAACAACGAACAAGAACCGTCACTGATTTACAAAAAATGTTGTAGTACTAATTATATGATACAAACCAATCTGATAATAATGTGGAAGTGCAAAATTTTCTTCCTGGGAAAAGAAATCCTATCCAAAGCAGTTCTATCTCTGGGACACACAAAATGGGACACTCCATTGAAACTTAGAAGTAATCAACAATGGCTCATCCATGCAGCTGACCTCTAAATGCCACACACTGGCATGGATAGATAGCTATAAATTGAGAAACTAAAAAACATACTGCAGTTGCACTTGACAACACTTTTTTCTCTCTTGAAGGATTCAAGCTATATAATTTGGGATAAGATAAAAATTGGAAAAAAAAGTGAACAAAAGCTGAAATACCTAATGCCCTCTATAATAACAAAATAAAATAGACCAAGCAGTTATAGAAAGCTTCATTCTCATTTGTCGGGAATCCTTACCTTCAGATCACATAAATGCCTCTGGAAGAGCTGCTATTCACTTTGTGTTAGAATGTACTCATGGCCGTGATACACCAGTCTGATTAGCAGTAAGTGAGACATCGACAAGTTCACTAAGCAAGACTCCGACAAGTTCACTGCCATTGATGCCAGGGGCTAGAATTGCCTGGTAATCACGATCAATGAAAGCCTATTATTACAACTTCATGTGGTCATTTTCACTAACTTCAGTTACCAATGTCTCAATCGAGCCCTCCACTGTGGACGAGTACCAACTTCTGTTTTTGTGTGGTTACTTGTGTCAAGCATATGGCAGACACAGGCATAAGGGAATTCATGGAACTCGCCTCTTCCTGGTCTCATCTCATCTGGCTCGCCCATAAAGCCTCGCTGGTATAGTTGCACCTTCTTCGAGAAGGATACCCAATCCATATGCTTCCTTGCAAGGAACAAGGAATTCAACTTCTTGGCATTTGGTCTGATTGTCCTTTGGTGTCCCATATACCTCCTGGAATTTAAATCACCAACTAAAATTCACTTATCCTAGGAATAACCACACAGTGGAAACAAAGAAGATAAACCAGTCAGAGACGGGGCTGTGATGGAATCACCACAGATCACTTACAACTGGATGCTCCAATTTCTCGAGCACCAGCTTCAATTTTTAATTCAATATCATCAAAAATTACCAATTTCAACGTCTATGACGTGTATGTGTAAAGTCATGAGATTTACTAAATACGTGAAAAATTATAATAAGAGTTCTTAAAACTAAGAAAGTTTTAAAAATAAACCATTACTAAAGGCCGAAATAATGTAAAAACCAAACTAAAATAACACTAACATGAACTTCCTAATTCTTAATCAATATGTTCCTAATCACTTCTATCGTGCATCACCGTCTAAAATCACCAGTTGATGCAATAGCTAAATTGCCCGAACTCAAATAAAATATTTAACTACGTTTAATGTAAAATTATAAAAAAACCTAAAGTTTCTTCTGTTTTACCTTCGGCCTGCCAGGATCTTTGCCATGTTTCCATTATTGTTGGTCACAAATACATCACTTTCATCAGAAACAATGTAGTCAATAGCTGCAAGCCGGGATGAGAAAGGAAGAAAGGGCTTTAGCTCCTCTTCAGTAAGCAGCTCCTTAGTATAAAAATTGGGGAACAGTTCTCGTAGGGGCCTCAGTGTCTCTGCGCCACCATATATTTCTCCAGATGCTACATACAGGTAGGAATCATTGCCAAATCCCAAAGCCCTGAGCATCAGACCTACTTCATAGGGTGACCGAGGACACTTCCCACGCTTTCGTTCACTTTCTGGGCTCGAATCCTGAGAGAAAAAATTGTCAAAACAGAAAACATAGCCACAAAGATTTTTAAAGCCTATGTAAATTCTGCTCATGGAAAATCTGGTTTCATCAGCAAGTAAATTCTACAAAATCTTCTCCATTTATCCATGACACCTTCTACATCTATTTCGGAAGGTTGAATACCATAAACAAACTTTCAGACCTACACATCATAGAAATTAGAATCAAGTCTTACAGGTAGTGTTGCCCACCGCTTTCTGATTTCACCCAGTTCAATCCTCTCCTTGTCTCCTCCACCGAAGTAACAACCAGAGAATGCAAGCATATCAGGTTCAAACCTGTTAAACAATAAATATATTAGGTTATGCCCATTTGCATAACATGAGCATGTTAAAATGGAGGCCAGATGACAAGCATTTCTTAGGATCACCAAAATAATTGTAAGGGTAAAACAAAGAGATAAGAAAGAAAAATTGATTGGAAAAACAAAGCAATAAGAGAGCATTTTCCACATTAAACACAAAAAGTGATGATAACTAAAAGATGAAATCAATTTGAAAGCAAAAGTGGAAGTTGTCCCAGCTAATTTAAAAATCTTACGACTTATTTATACAAAAAGCATTTCCAGTATCACATCTTATGAACTAATAAATGTTAAAGAATGCATCCATGATACTCACAAAGACTTAGTCATAAGCATAAAAACAAACGAAAGGAAAAGCACAAAGACGCACCAAAATGATCAAACTAAGTTCTTTTTTTAAAATAACACATTTCTCTACTCCACTGCAATAGATATCAAACTTTATGACATTAAAGCATGATGGTGTTAATGATATGTGCAATTTGCATCTTATGACAAGTTTACATCTGACCACTGAAAGAAATTAAAGGCATTTGAATATTTGGAAAAATTAAATGAAGTAGACGTAACTCAAATGGACTGCGATGAAACGCGGAGTCATCTCTCGCATCCTGGTCACCAGCTTTTGACCAAAGTCCTGTATTGGTTTTGTAAATCTCAATGCATGATAGTTGACTCTACACCGCAGCTTCTGCAGCTCGTCATCCAGATTATTTGCAAGCCGGTAATCAAACTTCGTCAACTGCACAACCTGCATAAAATTTGAAGGTCATTTGGAATATCTTGACGGAGTGAAAATATTCAGTATCATTTTTTTACCAAACTAAGGTCATATAGCACACCAACTGAAAAAGGGGGGAAATGACAGTGGAAACTGCACAAGAATATATTACTAACCGTTCTCCTTAGAAGAATGGGCAGTACTTGATCAATATAGTATTCAGGAGTGGATTTTCTTGGAACACGCATAGTGTACGGAGGTTTCTCCATTGACCTCATTACTTTGTCTGGTACTCGCCGAACAACTTTGATGTCCTTGGATAGGGAGGAAATGAACCAGTCAACATCAAAAATGTCGTTAAAGTCACTGTATATCAAAGAAATCAATTTTAATTAGTTAAATCTATCTATGGAGAGAAAATACGGGTGAACTAAATGAATAGAATTATAGAAGCACAGCAAACCTCACCTATCATCTTTCCAAAAGGATAGATGATCCAACTCAGGTATAACCAGAGTGGCATTCAATATCCGAGCAACAACAACAGCATCTGTTATCTGATACAGAATGTGATAGGGTAAAACACAGACAGTCAATGATGAAAACTAACAGTAAGAAAATGATCTAGAGTGTATTAATGAGTAATGAAGATGGTAAAGAACATGAATATTTTCACAATGCATGCATTCATCCAAAAAAACTGAAAATCAATTCTAAGAGCATAGGCAAGGATTCTTGGAATTGGATAAACTTCAGTTATATCATATCTCCGTCAGAATGCATAGAAGCACTATGTATGCATTTTATTTAACTTTAGTAAGAAGCTATACAAGACTCAGAAGTTTTCAATTAGTAGGAAACTGCTTAGAAGCACAACTCTCTTTATTCAGTTATCCTTTTATAAATGTAATTCTTGCGACAAACTTAACTATGGCTTTTTTGAGCTTTCATATCACATTTATCACGACTTTTAGAGGGTGTATAAATGCATCCTGACAAAGAAATTTATCTTTTGGTCTTTGCTTCAGTTTTATTTATCAGCCATGGCAGCTAGAAAATCTCTTATTCTTTTCCTCCTCATCATTGATGCTTCTAGCGCTCTTGAATATTCCAAAGAGCAGGATTAAGACTACAGAAACGCTAAATAATCCAGTTATGAATCCCAAAGTTACATCTTTGACTGCCAGTTTCGTGTAAGGAATAAACACTGAATTATAACCATTGATTTCAGTAACATGATCTTCATGATAGCTTAAGAAAGATGATCCTAAGAGATGAAATTGGTGATATTTGTGAAAATCTCATAATAATGTTAAGATAACCGCCAAAAAACAAAGATATACAAATCACATTGTTCACAAACTCTAGAGTTAAGCAATGAAGTGCAGAAAATGAAGTCAATTTGCAAAAGCTTGATCATTAAAACGAGTTTTTTTCCTTTATTTTTTATTAAAAAAGAAGAAAAGAAACAACATTAAAGACAAGAAAACATTTTCATCTATCTTACCCCAGTTCTCTGTTGGTTCAGTCCTCCGCTTGTTGCAATAAGCAAGTAACCATTTGAAAATCTTTCTTTTGTTGCAGCTGCTATGAAGTGGAATAAAACTAAATGAACCCACAAGTAATTGTCTTCTTTGTATTTTGAAAAAACAAGTAATGTAGATAAAGTGCAGTCAAATGGATGCTAATGCCATCCAATATTCTTTGTCAACCTCAACAACAATAACAAACTTGCATTTGGTATAAAGCAATCACAATCTAAATAGTCACAGGCGTAGAATTTGATTGAAGATAAAAAGAGAGAGAAACTTACATGCAAGATGACGCCCTTTCTCACTGCAACCGTAATAGAGCTCAGCAGTAGTTGATTTCCATATATTAATAGGTTCATGATGGCGCCTGCCCTGAAATTTCTAAAATTGTTAAAAAATTTAATTGTTAAACAACTAAAAGACAGCAAGTCTCCCCAATCAGCAGCCGAAATGAAGAACATGATAAACATAGAAAAGGTTAGACATTTCTTTTACTCTTAAAGTTCAAAATGAGTGCACCAGATTCAGCCAGAAAATTGGAAACACGAGTGAAACTAGTTTCAACATATAAGGGAAAACATTTTTAGGAAAAAAAAATCCAACATTTGGAGACACATTATTGATACAATAATTCAAATAAAAAAGTTCCCCTACAAGACAGATAAAAAATTACATTCCTTGCAAAGTAATAGTGATTTTTTCCTCATACGTCATAATAAACATAACTAACACTCATTGCTTTGAAACAAGTAAATAAGAAAAAATTCCAAGTCTACTAAACAGTATCATAAAATGAAGCAAAACAAGAAAAGCAGTAGAAAAGAAACCAAACAAAAAAAATGAAAGAACAATAACCCAAAAAAATTTGAAACAACCAAGATGATGATCCATACCAGCTTACCAAACAAAGCTTGTTTCATCAATCTCTGTGAGTACCAGTCAATGTCAGTAGCCACATGCCCCATCAGCAACGACGCCAAACTCAGAGCAAACAGCAATATCACAAACAAAACAGTCAAAGACGCCGTCTTCCTCTGCACCCGCTGCCCCTCCCAAGCCAAGAAGGCCAACGCCTTGGGAGATAGCTGCAGCCAAGCATCCACGCCGCACCTCCGCCGCTTCTTCATCCCCCAAAAACACCACAACCCAAAGCCTCCACCACCTCCCACAACTCCAAAGATCACGGCTTTTCACCGAAACACGGCCGACCCAGACACCAAAACCCGGCAAAAACCACGACTTTTCAACGAGAGACACACCGTTAGTGCGGTAATCAATGTCTTGCCCACAGAGACCGCATTCCACAAAGACGGTGTTAGATCAGCTCCAAAAATGCTGTGAGCATAGCACCTGCACTAATGGGGAAGGGGGATGGCAATGGCGGGGAATGGGTAGAAATGGAAGTGAGGAGAAATGTAAGAATATATATAGACCTGCAATAATGGGGAAGGGGGATGGAGGGGGATGGCAATGGCGGGGAATGGGTAGAAATGGAAGTGAGGAGAAATGTAAGAATATATATATACCTGCAATAATGGGGAAGGGGGATGGCAATGGCGGGGAATGGGTAGAAATCGAAGTGAAGCGAGGAGAAACGGAAGAATATATATATATATATATAATAATGCTGCAATGCGGTGTAGCTTTTTTGGATTGCTTGTAGCTGTTTGGATGAAAATCCAATGGCCCACATGCTTCAAGTCCACAGCCCAACCCATTTGACCTGCCCAACCTATCCGACCCGCCTAACCCGTCCGACCTGCCCGCCCGCCTGACGTCGCCCGCCCGACGCTCGCCCGCCCGACGTCACCCGCCCGATAGCGCCACCCGCCCGACCCGGTCGTCGCCCTGCGACCGAACCCCCCCGCCGTGGCTTCCCTGGCAAGTGCCGCCTGCCTGACCACACCCGCGGCCCTGTGCCCGGCCCCCCACCGCGACCGACCAACCCCACCACGGCCCGCCGCAGCCCACCCGCCCGCCCGCCCCAAGCCGCAGCGACCCCCCTGCCTGCCCCCCAGCCGTGGCCCCCCAAGCCGCCCGCCCCTCCGACGCGGCCGCGCGCTGGGCCCGCGCGGCCGCGCCCGGCTGCGCCGGCCACAAGTCGCAGCGACCGCCGCTGCCGGCGCCCTCCCCAGTCGGTGGCCGGGCCGCGTCGGAGGGGCGGGCGGCTTGGGGGCCAAGGCGGGGGCGGGGGGGGGGGGTCGCCGCGGCTTGGGGCGGGCGGGCGGGCCGCGTGGTGGTAGGGTTGGTCGGTCGCGGTGAGGGGCCGGGCGCAGGGCCGCTGGCGGGGTCGGGCGGGCGGCGCTTGCCAGGGAAGCCGCGGTGGGGGGGATCGGTCGCAAGGGCGGCGGTGGGGTCGGGCAGGCGGCACTTGTCTGGGGGAGCCATGGCAGGGGGTGGTTGGTCACAGGGCGGCGGGCCGGGTCGGGCAGGTGGTGCTATCGGGCGGGTGGCGGGTTTAGGCGTGCGGGTGAGTCGGACGAGTTAGGCTGAGTTGGCGGGTGGGGCTGTGGATTTGAGGCCTGTGGGCCTATTGGATTTTCATCCAACGGCCCACGGGCCGTGCGCTGCAATGGGCTGCAACGCATTGCAGCAGCCCTCTATATATATATACATAAATGGAAGCGAGGAGAAATAGAAGAATATATATATGTACAAAAATGCTACAGTGCGCTGCAGTCTTTTTGCAGCGCACTGCAGCGCACGGCCCGTGGGCCGTTGGATGAAAATCCAACGGCCCACGGGCCTCAAACCACAGCTCCACCCGCCCGACCCGCCTAACCCGTCCGACCCGCCGCCGAACCCGCCGCCCGCCCGACAGCGCCGCCCGCCCGACCCTGCCCGCCGCCCTGCGACCGACCCTCCCCGCCGCGGCTTCCCTGGCAAGCGCCGCCCGCGGCCCTGCGCCCGGCCCCCCACCGCGACCCGACCAACCCTACCGCCCCGCCGCGGCCCGCCCGCCCCGCCGCCAGCCCCCCGCCGCGGTGACCCCCAGGCCGCCGCCCCGCCGTGGCCCGCCGGAGGCGCGGCGGCGGGGCTGCCGCCGGCTTGGGCGCGGCGGGCCGTGGCGAGGCGGTAGGGTTGGTCGGGTCGCGGTGGGGGGCCGGGCGCAGGGCCGCGGGCGGCGCTTGCCAGGGAAGCCGCGGCGGGGAGGGTCGGTCGCAGGGCGGCGGGCGGGGTCGGGCGGCGGTGCTGTCCGGGGGAGCCACGACAGGGGGGGTCGGTCGCAGGGCGGCGGGCTGCATTGGGCAGGGCGTCGGGCGGGCGGTGGGCGTTGGGCAGGGCATCGGGCAGCGTCGGGCAGGGCGGCGGGCGCGGTCGGGCGGGCGGCGTTGTCGGGCGGGCGGCGGGTTCGGACGTGCGGGCGGGTCGGACGGGTTAGGCGGGTCGGCAGGTGGGTATGTGGATTTGAGGCCTGTGGGCCGTTGGATTTTCATCCAACGGCCCACGGGCCGTGCGTTGCAATGCGCTGCAAAAGGGCTGCAGCAAATTGCAACAGCTATATATATATATATATATATATATAAGTTTATCAATAGCCAACGGCACCCAACTTTAATTCTGATTGTCCGATCAGAAAGAAAGGCCTAAATTTGATGAAAAAATAAACAAACAACCAATAACTTTTTTTTGAGGCGTGACCAGATTAAAGTTTGATCTGTGTTATCAACTGCTGGCAGCATGCTTGGCCGCCTATCGACCAAATTCGATCATCGTAGCCAGACCTGGCAAGCAAGATCTGGCCACGCTTTTTTAAAAACAAATGGTCATTCACGGTTAGTTTTTGCTACTATCGGCTAGGTCTAGCCCACAACGCCCTGCCCTGGCTAGCTACAAGTAGATTTGGCCACGCTTTAAAAAAAGAATAAAGTAATCTAGGGCCAATTTCCGGCCATGCCATCGTCGAAGGAGGGTGTGGAGGGTTGTTTAGTTTGTTTTTTCCCATCAAATTTATGGTTGTCCTTGTGAACGGATGCATAAATTAAAGTTAGGGGCAAAAAACTCTCTCTGCACATAGTTTAGATAAGTTTTTTCGAGTATATCACAATTAAACAAGTTTTAAATTATTCTTTAAAAAATAATGATATTTTTAAAATTATATCAGATATAGCCATTTTTAAAAACTTTCATATAAATCATAACCAAATCTCATTATTTTTCATTCAATGACACAAATACCCATAAGAACTTATTTTTATTAAGATAAAATAAATAATGAATAAAAAGTTATAATATTTACTAACTTCATAATTAAAATTAAAAAGATTGATTAATAAATGATGAATAAATTGTGAAGTATATTATTGATGAGATAAAACACCAAAAGTAAAATTTTTCTTTTCATTTTAATTTTTGGACCATTAAAACGCAAAAAATAAAAAGAACATAAAATATATAAATTTTGGGTGTTTGAAATTTGAATATAAAATTTTCATATAATGATTTTAAATTTTGTTTTATGTAACATATTTTATTTTTGAATAAAATATTTTTTAGAAAAATTAAATATCATTCATCTTAAGAAATGAAAGAGAATATGTTTAAGAAAAATTGAAATTAAATGAACGGCATTTATGTCAATAAAATAAAAATTATGAGTTAAATATGATTAAATTATATGAATTGGCTATTTTTGAAATGAAAATTGAAGATCTTACTATATATCAAATATAGTTTTGAAAATTTAGTTCATTTTTAAAGAATAATTTGAAACTTAGTTATTTCTAATATTTTCCCCATTTTTTTCAAAAAATTTAGAGTGGCAATCAGAGTTATAAGCTAATAAGGCTACAAGACCCTTTCAGCTGTTAGCAAATCGGCACTTATTAAATACTCTTGATGATAGTTTTAAAATTTAAGTAATTAATGGGTACTATCATTCAACATCTTTACTTATTCATTAGTTCTTAAAGCCAATACTGAATTTTACTGAATTCCCACAAATTGTTTTCTTTTAGAAAAATTAGTGCTAGGCTTAACCATTATATACTAATATGATATATATATATATATATGAGAGAGAGAGAGAGAGAGAGAGAGTGAGAGAGACTCATGGATTGATCAACCCAATCTTAAGTCACTAAAAATATAGGTTTCCTCGGCTCTCTCTCTCTAATAACATTTATAACAACTTATCCTAAGTGTAAACTGACGAGCTTAAATTATTTCTCAAAAGTAATTAATCGAATAATCTTACCCTAATGAGCATTGAATATGAAACTAAATTTGAGGGATATCATAATTTTGGCGGCTAGCCCCAGACACAAGATTCGGAGTTGGTTGTCATTGCCATTGCTAGATCTAGACTTATTGGTGAGATGCTAAAGGTTGCACTTTTGCGAGATCTGAATATTTGCCAATAAGATACTTGAAGAATATATTATTTTTCTTTAAAAATAAATGTTGAAAAGATCTTTTTATGATAAAGTGGGTCTATATTAAGTATTTATGGATGTGCTGGAAGGCTGAAATTATTTATGAGTGTAATTTTTTAAAAAAAATGGCAGCTCTACCTTATTTTGTTAATTGTTTTTAAAAAAATATTCAACTTCATCGCAGACCAAAGTTGGGTAGGGTGGGAGGTAAGGCCCTGATGGAGGCTGCACCTGGCGTAGCTAGCACTGCCCTCTGTTAGGCTTGGCAGCCCCCAATCACAACCGGCATACCAAACTTGCTATTATTTTGTCCGCAAGGTATATTACATTATCCTATTTTCTATGAAATATAAAAATATATACTATTTTTTAAATAATTGACCATTTAAATGTTTTATGTTTTTATTTCTCTGGTTCCAACCAAAGAGACTTTAGTAATCACGTGAGTAACATCAAATTTCAGTTATTATTGGACAATACATATTAAAAACTCATGTAAATATCAGTATGGGAATTGCTAGGAATTGAGAATAGTTTCTCTAAAGCTTCGTAGCTTATTTTGTGGTGTCATAATGTCTGATATACATATGAACTAAAACTGAAATTTGCAAATATTTTAGCCCTTCTCATGCATGTAGTGGCCAGTACTGTACAAATGGCTAATCCAATGTTAAATATATATCCTTGGTAAAAAAACAATTAACTAAAAATTATTCTACAATAATGAAGCATATTAGTTATTAATAAAATCAAAGTATCAAAGGCATGATGAGTGGAGGCCTTGGTTATTGCCAGTGAAAGCCTCGGGAGCTACCAAAGTTGACGAGGAAGTTGATTGCATGACCCTTCATTATTTGTGCGGCACTTACAATATAGCCAGTACAGTTGTATATGATCTGCTTGACTTCTTTATACAAATAAGCTTCAAATGAGGCGATGATTGATCAAGGATATGCCACATCGATCATCATCGATCCGCATCCTCATATGCTCCTTCGTTAATTTGAGCACCCGGGAATTCTTCTCCTTTTAATTGAATTTCAATTTTAATATTAGTTTAATATCTTTCAGCGGCAAATATGAATTAGTGTCACCTTCCTGGCACCCATATTAGATAAAATAATATACGATGAGTTGAACAACAAATGATATTTTTATGTCTTGAATTCCTTCGCTCTGAGAATATGGACGGGAGAAGTTTCTATTCACAACATACATAAACGTATGTCATGACTATACCAGAGTGTTATAGTGGTACTCACGGTTATAGACGGAGAATTTAGGATCTAAAAAATTAGTCTCACGTTCGTAGAGTAAGATTTAGTGTATTAATAAAAAAATTTTAGATTTTTACTTTTTATTAACTGCTTTTGAAAAAATAATTTGGCCCACTAAGTTACACATAAATTGTCTAGGAACTATATTGATAATGGGTTAGATTGAAATGAACTTGGGTGAGGCCAATAGGTCTAAGAAAGAAATTTTGAAGACAAAATTTTAAAGATATTTATGAACTCTAAAACTAGTATCATATCCGATACCTATTAAAGTAAAATTCAGTTTATGTGTAGAAATAAACTATAGACGTCAACTTGAATTAATCACTTTTAAAAAGATAACTTAAACCTATTAATTTGACCTGGGCTGGGTCGTTACAGATAATATACGAGATTAAATGTGGATGATTAACTAGAATAAATGTGGACTAGGCCCGTAGCCACAGACCGAGTAAAAAAATACCGAGGGCAAAATTTCTTATGGTGGGTAAATATAAAAACTTTAAAATTAATCATACATTCAATAGTTAATGCGGGTACAATCTTATTTATTAGTGAGAATAAATTATAGATCTTTAATTTGTGTGAATCACTTTTAAGAAATGATTTATACTTATTAGTTTGCACTTAGATTAAGTCATTACAAGATAGGTGGATTGTAAATCTTATATAAAAGTAAGGGTGTACTTACAAATCTTGAACTATGTTTAACTATTTTTAGAAAAATGTCAATATATCATGATGCATTTGAACTGTGTCATTACAAAGAGTACCCAACCTTGTGAGCTTAGAGGAAGGAGTTATATAAAGGTTGAGATACAACAAAAAACAAATAAAACTAATGTGGTTTTACTAATTATCTACTATTCTAAGTCAAATAAGGATTTCGTCGTGAAGTACTTTGCAAAGACAAAATAATAATTGGTCATGAGCTACACAATGCGTAGGCTACGCTTAAATGTTATTTAAATATTTTATAAAATCTCAAGAAAATTTTATGACAACTTTTTTATTATAATATAGAAAATGATAGTAATAGTTATTTCCATCAATTGAAGATGATGACTGTTAAAAATGACCAATATTGGAGTCAAAAAGTTCTGCTTATAGGGCATTTAGTCATGATAGAAAATTTTATATAAAATCAAAAGAAAATTTTATCACAAAATGTTTTATTATAGAAGATGATGACTATTAAAATAATCGATTTTAGAGTCTAAGTTGTAATTATAGGGTATTTATTTGTGATAGAAAATTTTATATAAAATCTCAAGAAAATTTTATCACAATTTGTTTATTATATTATAATATAAAAAATAATAAATAATACATATTTCCAGTAGTAAAAAATGATGACCATTAAAAATAACTAATTTTGGAGTTAGAAAATTGTAAATATTGAAAAGGTTACACCTTTACCCACAAAATGGATACCAATGTGCACAAAAAAGTAGTAACCAAAAGATGCCAAAATGGTCTAGAAAACACACTAAAAATGGCCACGAAAAATTACAAAATGAATGTTAAGGGTGGACTTCTTTGCGGAAACAAAATGAATGTCAAATTTTGTAATTTTATATTTAGTATGTAATAATAAATTAAAATATTTAAACAATAAAAATTAGCAGGATTACCGGCCTGCAAGTCCACAAATACAAATAATATATTCTAAGTTAAAATCAGACTCACTTTTAGTAGAATTAAAATTAAGAAGAACAAATAGTTGGTTTACATAAGATGTCTCTCAGTTATCTTGTTAAACTCAGTAACTCTGCCCAAAACCTCGACTTTAAACTTCAAGTAGATAAGAGATCAATTCAAAGTTTGTGATCTCGAAGTTGAATAAAATAAATTTAGGCATGCCTAAGCTTGACTTGACTCAAAGATTGATATTTTGTATACGAAAAAAGGATTCTCAACATCATTTTAAGAATTTGAAGTAAAATAGTAAAAGAATAAGACTCAAACAACAATTCTTTTAATAGGAATATTTAGTTTTAATGCATTGATTATATCATTTTATATGCAAAACTATGATAAATTAAGATATCTTGTTGGGTAAGATAAAATATGAAAGGGCAAGCATTGGAAAATATAATCAAGCTAGCCTGAGCTCAACTTAAGCCGGAACCAGCTCGAATAGTATTAGGCTCAAATCAAAATCAAGGGCAAATAAATCGAGTTTTAGTCAAAGAAAAATTGACTAGATCTTGATAAAGTATAAACTGTCCAAAAATCCAATACTAAAATTTAAATTTCCTTGTGATAAAAAGTATATTATACTGTATTATGTCAAAAGAACCCATGAGATCATACTCCAGGTCGAATGGTAATAGCCTAATAAAGATTGCTTAGTATTATCAACAACAAAACAACAGTTGATATTTCAGTAGTAGCAACATGTAAATCTAGTTATACTGTATGTTTTTTATAATTTAGACAAAATTACTCTCATCATCCAACCATCTTATAATTTAGGGTTTCACATTAAATGTATCCAACATGAGAGCATGATCAGCGTTGCTACTGTTATCATGGTAATAAGGTCAACTGGAACTCGAAGGCAAAAAAATAATTGAGTTGAATAAAATTGAACTCTATTTGCTCTATAAAATATAAACTCTCCTGAAATTTGGTATTAAAATTTAATCTGTCAAGGTCTCAAGGGAGGGGAACTCATGAGGACATAATCTGGACAAAGCAAGGAGGGAGATCCAATTGAGGTCGCCATCTCATGTACAACAGCAAAGGGACAGTATGGGCCAAGTTTTGCAGGTGGTAATGACAGACTACAGAGATGTGAACTTTTTGAGTGGTGGGGAATGAGTTGGCAGCTTCAACTCTTCATGCTCAGACTTCAGAGTAGCTAGAAATGCATTCACTGTCTGTCAACGTGCCTTCAACTAACCCACAGTACCGGATGAATAATATGGATAATATTAATTGACATATATAACAATAATTGATATAAGAGTTGGACTTGCATTAATACTTAGCCCTGACTTGTTAAGCTGTTTGCATGTATAAAAATATGATGGTCGATTTGTCATTAGAAAAGAAGAGGTCAGATCATTCGTATATATTGTTCTTAATTGTATATATATCAACATTAATCCATTTGCATTTTTATATAGTTATTGTTTTCATTTTGATTCAATGCATGCTTATGATAAATGAAGTGCATTAATTACAATAGAAAGATGTAAATGATTTATAAATTGAAGCCTACAAGATTTGTCTTCAAAACTCGCACAAATATACTAGCTTGCTCCTTGGCTTGCGACGGCAATTGTAATGGTGTAAGACTTGATGCAACTACAAGGCAATCACCGATGCAAAACAAATCAAACTATCTATTACTAATAACTCCCTGTGCATATTTGATTCATTGATTCAAAGTCGATCATGCCAATACAAATATTTCGATGATATTTAGTTTTCTGAAGATATACTATGGCAATTTTATTGGGTTGGTCTCACATCATATTTAAAGGTGACCAGTGACTTGTATATTGGTTAATAAGAAAACTTTTTCTTTGAATTAGTTTTTGGATTAAGAGAGGTCTGAATCTTATTTAGGGGCCAATAAGGCCCAATCACTTTTGCGGATTTATGACCACCTTTCGGTTACTCGGTCTGGGATCCCTGGGGAACCTTAAGAAATATTATCTTAACAAAAAATCTTTGAAATATAAATGATTAATCATTTTCTTTTCAATAGTGTCAGTTATTCGGCCCCTTAACAGATATCATTTTAATATATTTCTCATTAAACCAAAAATTAATTTAAAAAATAAAGTTTTTGCATTAACCTATATGCAAATCACGAGTTACCCTTAAAACTGATGTGAGATTAATTCAACAATTCTCCCCTTCATACATCATACCACCCAAATCATCTTCATCTCATTACATACTAGGTCCACATGTTATATATAACATGCTACATATAACATGAAGTGCATAAACATACCCTGTAATACTTGGGCATGATGGGATATATATTGGAATTTTAAACAATGACATCTGCATATGGGCTCCAGGTCGCTCTAAAGTTTGGATGCATTTATGCTAATGATATTACATGGTTGCGTTTTTTAAGAAAAATGACATTACATGGTATGGCTAGTGGATGGATCATTGCTTTGCTTAATTTGAGCCGACTTCCAAAGTCCAAACTAGCTAGTTGGTACAAACTTAAAAAGGTTTATACATTTTTTATGCACAAATGTTTGAGCTGCTTGAAGCTCTTATTGATCTTCATGCTTAATTTATATTTGATTCAATGTATTTCTAAGCGTTTTACAACATTGAATTTGAGCTTACCTTAATCAGCAAAAAAATCAACTTACCTTCTTATATACATGAATGCCTATCTACTAAGTGATTTTTTTTCAAGGTATATCTACTCAGTGATTACAAATTTATCATCACTCACTTGTAAAAGTATGTCAATAAAATATTTTTTTTGTAGTTTTTATTTTCGTCAATCTAACTAGGCGACGGTCCAGCTTCTCCGTGCTGACAATCACACTTTTAGACCTTTTCTTTGTCAATTTTCCGTACTTGTTAGGGGGGAATATATCCTATCTTATCATAATATTTGGCTTGAAAATGTCATATGATTACGAGATTCAAGTTCCCACATTTTGCTAAAAGCAGTGGACTTTATAAATTATTGTAGTTATTACTCCATTGGGTATTATGTTGGACAAAGGAATTTTACACGTAAGTGTTTCATTATTTATCGACAGTTAAAAATACTTTAAAATCCATAGCCAACGCCTTGATCAGCCTACATATTTCTTTGAGGGATGAGCATTTAGTTAGGATCAAATCAAGTCAGACCAAACCAAATTAACAAAATTCAGTGGCCAAATTTCGTAACTGAAACAGAAGGGAATTGCTCCCAAAATTAAACCGGACAAAACCAAAATGTTTCGGTTCGGTAATCGATAACTTAGTTACATCAAAAGTTATAAGAAAATAGATTTTCTATAATTATTAAATTAAAATTATATCGTTATTTTAATGAACTTAATCATTTAATAAGTTAATTATTCTAAACGTATATATCATATTCAACAAATCAAAATTCATAATAAAATAAAATAACTTTATAATAACATAAAATATAAATTTTAGAATATTTTTTAAAAAAGTTCAGTTTTTTGTCAATTTAATTCAGTTCGATTTAGAACTGAAATATCAAAATGTATTTCTATTTGTCTACAGCCTTGTTGATAACCAAACCAAATTAGTTCAAAATCGAACCGACCTAATAGTAAGTCGAGGTGTTGGCTATGGATTTGGGCATTACCCCAAATGACACCAAGAAGGGCATAAAACTAACAAACAAAATTACAAATAAAACTACCTAAAAAAGTCATGAAGACAGGTCACCAAACTTACTAATTAAAATACCAATGATCTTTTTGTATATAATTCATGGACACCGTTTCATGTATATGTCTATTTGCATTTATTCTATCAAGTTCTTATTTTTGTAAGCGAGCCATATTGTTGGCCTAAGTTCCATCAAACATCCATTGTTTGAAAAAAACGAAGTAATGGACAACTAACTGAGTCATACATATAATACTACGTATTTTCCCACACAATACTCGACACATTATAAAATTTTATTAAAAATATATATTAATAATATTTAAAATTAAATTAATAAATGAATAATTATAAATGAAGCTCATGTTATCAATTTAGGATGCTTATCTGATAGGTTGATGTCATGCTTATTAATTTTGTATGCTTATCTTATAAGCCGATGTAATTATATTTATTAATTTTTAATAATTTTATATGCTTTTTATACATAGATATCATGCTTATCATGCTCATCAACTTTAATTTTATATGCTTGTCAACGAAGCCATGTCATTTTATCAATTTTTTATGTAATATAGTGGATATCATGTGTATCAACTTTATATACTTATCTAAAAAATAAGTATAGTCGTGTTTATCAGTTTTTCATAATTTGAATGTTTATCTTATAAATATTAATATTCATTAATTTTTTATGATTTTACATACTTATTTTATATGTGAATGTCATGTTTATCAAATTTTTTACTTATTACATAGTAGATGTCATATTTATCAACTTTTTATGCTTATCTTATTACGAGTGGTAATATGCTATCAGGTCTTACATCCAATAAGACCCAATTAGGTGTCATCAAACCATCCCCTACTAAATATCATTAGCGACCATTTTGAAATTTCATTTATAAATGAGTGCTATTATCCATCCACATCTAGTTGTTCATTAG
This sequence comes from Piper betle, assembly GCA_033002965.1. NCBI lineage: Eukaryota > Viridiplantae > Streptophyta > Magnoliopsida > Piperales > Piperaceae > Piper > Piper betle. The sequence goes on from JAURVB010005901.1 coordinate 32,950, forward strand.
GTCCTACAAACAATATGGCTGCAAAACCATACAATTGATTATTTTCCTCTTATAAATAGATATAGATTAGGGGTGAGCATAATTTGGTGACAACCGAAAACTCGATCAAACCAAAACTGAATTATCAATTTGGTTTGGTTCTAAACTAATTCTGTTTGATTTTCGGTAGGGCTACAGACAAATCAAAATGTATATTGATATTTCAGTTTGGAACAAATCAAACTGAACCAAAGTAACTGACGAATATTTTGAAAAAATTCTAAAATCTATATTTTATGTTAATTATCTTAAAATTATAATAATTATATGATGACTCTTTATTTGTTTAGTATTTTATATATGTTTAAAATTATTTATTAAATGATTATGTTCCCTTAAATCATGACATAAATTTGATTAAACAATTTAAGAATAGGTCTATTTTTTTATAACTTATAATGTAACTCATTTATTCACTTACCAAACCAAATTAACCAAAATATTTCAATTCAGTTTGGATTAGTTTAAAGAGTATTTGTGAAATGGAATTCTCTTAATTTGGTTCGGTCAATTCAGAAACCAAACCAAACCAAACAAATGCTCACCCTTAAGGGCAGTCATGTTTATCAAAATTTTCAAGATTTTGCATGCTTATCTTACAAATGTCATATTTATTTATTTTTGTATATTACACGGTGGACGTCATGTTTATCAACTTTAATACTTATCTTATAAATAGGTGTAATCATGTTTATTAATTTTTCATAATTTTGTATACTTATCTTATATATATATCATGTTTATCAATTTTTCATGATTTTGAATCCTTAATCTTCCACATGATTGTAATGTTTATTAATTTTTCCTATATTATGTGAGGCAAGAATTAACGAGAGAAAATTCGAACCTAGCTTTGTAATTTTCACTCACCGTTTACATTCCCAACTCATTAGAAGCACCTAAATTTTGGGTACAAGTGAGAGAACAATATTCTTGCACTTGCATGCAGACCTGTCATATCCAAACCGTACACCTTTGGGTACAGCCCACAATTGCATGTGGCTATCTCTTCTTGTGAATGGATCCCAACATGATGTCTACATAAGCTCATTCCCGCAATCTCCAGCAATTTGGACAAACATAGCATGTAAGCCATCTTCGGTTTAGCAGCAGTGGCCATGACAGAAGCCTTCGATCCTACAAACAATGTCTTGGCTCTAAATGTCTTGTACTTCCCTCCATCGATGAGAAGAAACCCAGCCGGACAGCCCAATTTGTAAACTCCAAGTTGCAACATACCTTCCTCATTCTGACATCGGTCCACGATAAGAGGAAATACACATGAGCGGCCATCTAGCTATTCAAAGGGTGTACATGTTCGTATATTTTGACCTTGAGTTATATTCTGTAGATGTAAAGATTTTGTTTCTTAATAGTAATATTGATGAAATAATTTATAGTGCAACCAATTTATAGTGCGACCAATTAATTTTGTGCTCAAAGATGCAAAAAATATAGTTTTCAAATTAAGTAAAATTGATCTATGAGCTTAAGTGACCTTTTTTTTGTCAAGGGTACACAAATTTCATCGAATTGTTATCTCGTTTGATTTTGAAATAAATATAATTGATGATTGTAAAATCATAACTTTAATAGGAGAAAGAAATTAAGAGAAATTTCTATTCCTAAAGGAGCTAAATTTAGTCTCAATCATGACCCCAATAAGGATTTTGAAACTAAAAATATTAAAAAAATCCAGGCTTTAGTATTGTGATATCTTATACATGTTCAAGTTTATACATGTTTGGTTATTGCGTATATTTATTGAGATGTGGTACAAACATTTGACTAATTAGGGATGGATCACAAAAGAGTAGCCAAACAGGTTATTCGGTAATTTTTAGAGAACTAAATCATTACATGCTCTCACATATCAGTAGTCAATTAAGTTTGAGATCATTATGTTTTTTTACTTTGATTTGTTAAATGTCAATAAAGTCGTTAATCCACTCTAAGTTATACATGTATGCTTAGTGTAGGAGCTATATCCACGAAGAGCGCTAAACAGATATTCATAACTTTTTACATTATAGCAATTGAGTTTATAGTAGATTATAAGGCATTAAATAATGAAGCATGGTTTTGGAATTTTTCACTAGGCTAAAAATTAAGATAAACTTGAAAGAACACTAAAATTATTTTGTGACAATAAACTAGCATTCACATATTTTAATATGAGTTCAGAATTGTCAGGTATCTATAATGCATATTGGCACAAACTCTATTATTGCAAATTGGCTTAAGGGATAAATACCGGAGGTCTTTCATAAGCATATTTGTAAAACCCATGATTCAAGTCAGGGTTTTATATTCAGAACCGGTCGGTTCGACCGTTATTTTTGAGTCGAGTCAGTTTCAGAACACGTGTACTGAGCCGATGCTAGTCGCGTGTATGAGCTATGAGGGTCATGCGTACCCAAGTATATGATGATAACGTCATGAACACAGCAGAGCAGAATGAGTTATCAGATATATGTGAGTATGCCAGTCATTTTTTTATTTTTATATATAGTGGATCGTAGAATTAGTTTTAGGCCGTTTACCACGTTAGGACGCGTTACGGGCAGTTTGGGTGGGTTGTTAGTCATAGAGCATATCATTATGATGTTTTGGTATTTGTTTGATTTTACGGGATTTTTCCCGATTTTTATGAATTTTTTTAGGATTTAATACGACTTAGTTATTATACTTGACTCGAGCCGGAGACGAGTCAAGTCTTATTTACAAGTTTGCCACCCAACCATTTCTTCACCACCCCGACACTTTCCCTTCCAAACCCTAGCCGCCTCCACCGTTGGTGCCGCCACCGCCGTCGCCGTCGTCGCCTTGCCACCGGGCGTCGCCGCCTAGCCCTGCCATGGCGTCGTCGTGCCGCCCTGACCAGCCCCGACCGCTGCCAGGTCGCCAAGACGCCGGAATCGCCGCGCCTAGCGCCGCGGCTACGCTTCGGTCGCATCGCCGATTCTGCCGCCGGCGACCGTCGCCGCCACGATCAGGTGGCCGCCTCGACACCCTCAACCCTCTAGCAACCTTCCCCGACCGGAACGGAGGCCAGCGCCGCCCATCCCGGCCGGATCTCCACACCACCACGGCCAGCCTCTGTTTTAGCCATTTTCCGGCGAGCCACCACCTCGGCCGACCACGTCGACGTCGTGGATGTGTCGGGCTCGCCGAGCCGGTTCCAATGGTACCCAATATGACCACTTTCCGGCCAGTAGACGCCGCCGGCGACTGTCGCCGGAAAACCGCCGGAACTTGCCGGAAAACCACCGAAACCCGCCGGAAAACCAGATTTGCAGGAATTTGGCAGATCTTCCGCGGAGTTTATCCAGTCGAACCTGATCGACTTCGGACGCCGACGAGCGCCGGATTCGAGCTCCGAGACGCTCGACAGAAACCCTAGTCATCGTCGATTGCCGATGACGTGAGGTATAATTACCTCTGAGTTAGTTATTTAAAATTGATGATTGTTAGCACAACATGATAGGATTGAAATTGATGATTGTTAGCACAACATGATAGGATTGATTGATTCCCATGATAAAAGTCTGAGCATGAAAGAAGTAATGATATGTATGATATGATTGGTAATGGGTAAATGTTAAGTGATCTGATGATGTAAAGTAAATTTGAGCATGATAATCGAGTACAACGTAACTTAGGAAATATAATAAAATTGGTGTTAATAGGATTAGTTAGAATTATTTTTCATACTTATGATTATTGATTGTTGATGGATGATGATTGTATTGTAGTGTGATTGTTCATTGAGTTTGATGCATCATTTAGTTAGTGGGCGTTAGTATTTAGTTTTGATGTGTAGGTACGAAGTAGGAGCTCGCCGCCTAGGCGCGATGACACGCTTGGAGCTTCTACCAGGTCCGTTTAGGACTCGCCTCTGTTTTACGCTCTTCTATTGTATGTTTATTTTATTATCTGCAGGACGGGTTAAGTGGCGTTTTATCGGATCCCACTTAACTCGGGCCATTTAACCGAACAGTTTTTCGGATTAATAACCCCTCGAGGATGATTTCGAAAACAAGATCCACCACAAGTTGCCTTCGGGCCTATTATATAAATCCCTACCCAGCCCTATATATATATGTAGTTTTCGCATTTTCAGTGAGACGAGAGATGGAGAAACCGACTGCACGTACCATGAGCGGATGCCGTGACAGTCAAAGCGGGCTCTGGATTAGTGCCAGCGGACTGTTCCATTCCCGAGGGATCCTGACAACTCCGCGTTTGAGTTCCTCACACCCGGAGAACGTGGAGGTTTACGGGTACTGTTTAGTACAGCGCATGTCCGGACTTGTGGTTCAAAGGGTACTAAAGGCGACTGCCTGAGAGTACTCGGCCTTCGTGCTCAAGGCCAGGAGAAATATGGAGGTAAGGAGAGGGCTTAGGATAAAGTTTTACGTGAAGTACTGAAAAAGAAGTGCCGTGAGTGGCACAGTACCAGATAGATCGGGATGCTACCGGGTCTGCAGCCCAGTGGCTCCTCAGTAGTGCCCTTCAGAGTGTTCACGTGGAGCATATGATGTTTTCTTTCATATGAGAGTTTGCTCTCATAGCCAGCTTGTTATAGTTATTTTATTTTCCGGACCAGTAACACTTGTTACTGACGTGTTTTTATATTATATGTAGGTAATAATCACGAGTTGGAGGAGCCAGCTTGGACGGAGGAGCACTGTTGTCGCTTGCACACATGTCAGTCGATAGAGTGGTTAATACTTTATTTATGATGCTATTATATTGTGAATGATGTGAAATGCTAAGACATGATAGGATATGATTAAATGTAATGAGATGATGTTATGACATGATGAAAAGCTAAGACATGATGACAAGAGGTGAGATGTGATCAGAGTGCGCAGCAGAAGTATGGCCCAAGTTCTATAATGAATATACAGTATATTAGATTATGTGTGATTAAAATTGTTGATATATGCATATATATTGGTATATATTGTTTTGACAGGGTGGACCCTAATTGCACTTTTAAGACGAGTAATATCTTCATCTTAAGACGCCGAGATTAGATCCGCACGAGTTGGGTTCGGGTTAGCCGACCTAACCGGGGCCTGTAACATGCCAGTTTGGTTCACGAGCGTGGACCGGATTTGGGGTGTTACAATATTACTTATAAAGTGTTTGTTCATTTAATGATATGCTGGTTTATTAAGAGTTTGTATACATTTCAATTTTAGTTACATCTTTAGTATAAAATTATTTTCTGCAGAAATAAAGTATTCGGTTTAAAGTTTCCACTCTGATTAGATCTAATGTGATCTTAATAAAGTTAGACCAGTTGGAAATCGACATGTTTAGATCAAATTATATATAATTTTCATGCATCACATCCATATTTTTATCTATGTCATTTGGTTATGGTTGTATCTACTATGATCATGAATGAGTTTAGCTTTGATAATTACAAGACACTTAGCACAATATTAATGTTTAGTCTTTAAATATCAATATTAACTTGTAAGTGATACATCAATTGAGTAATCAAATACTAATAAGTATTATTAAATAATAAACCTTTCCTTCGACTGAGTAGTCGCTCACATAAATATACTGAATATTTGTTATATATTTATTACCACATGTGCAGATATGATTATGCCAAATATTGACACATTTCTTTGGGCTGGATTATGTAATATCCTCCTTTGGGTCGGGCAACATCTACATGAATTGTATACTTACCGATCTTGATATTCTGAAATAAATGATTTATACACAGGAGGGCCAATTTTGGTAGGATGTTGCTTCAATAATTATAATTCAAAATATTAGACAACCCAAAAAAATGTTATATGGACATTATTTGAATTCAATGATCTAAAATTGAAGAATACAACTTGTTTGAGACAACCCCATAATGTCTAAAATTTTAGATATAACTGTAATAGAGCAACTCAAGAATAAATCAATTATCAACGAATGAATTCCACAACCATCAAATTCTCGATTCCCTTCGTCATGGCATAGCTTCTTCATACGCTTAAACGAAAGCCTAAAGTTCAAAAATAAACCTTATGATCATAGTGAGTCCTAAGTTCACAAATATCACAATCCTAAACTTTAGTTCTTAATGATCTAACATGAAGAGGCTCGATACCACTTGTTCGAAAACATGAATTGATAAATGCCCAAAGATCGTCCTTCATGGTAAATTATTAAGAAAAATAAAACTGGATACGAAAGCGTACGTTAATTTGTATGAATGAATTTGTTACAAACTATAATCCGATCTCATAGATCTTGATCTTCCACTTGGATTATATACATGTATATAAATCCCAAAACCAATTGTAACATCAAGAGAAAAAATTTTCAAAGATAAAGTATTTGTCGCGTCTTGAATTTGCAGTTCGTGATATACCTACTTCTTACAAAAAATAAAAAATCTTACATTATACAATGTCAACTGAGCTTAGAGCCATAAGATGCTTCAAATGTCTACTTTAAACACACCGGTTACTCGACTTATGCCACCAACTAGTAATATTGGACTCTACGATGGAGCTACTTTCACAATATAATAGTTCACTATTAACAAAGTGACAAAATAAAGTGAGGTCATTTACATTAGTTGCTAACCACACTTAAGAGTTTCATTCTTTTAACGAATGGTTACTTTTCCATTGCAAGAGATAAGATGGATAGATATTCTAGTGGGTCTCCATATCTTTCATTTCTGACAATCCATTTTCTTCTTCTTTTTCTAATCTATGCTGCTTCTCCATCGAACTTTATGTTCGACTGATGATGATCTTTTTGTTGTTTAGTTCGGAGAGTGTATACGTCTCACTTGTATCGTAGGCAGCAAAAATAAAATTTTTACTTCTATCGTTGAGTTTACCTCATCTAATAGGAAGTGCATGTACATAGGTAATAAAATCAAAAACTCTAAAATGTGCCGCTATTTTTCCCCCTCTTTGTACTTTTTAAAGAATTTTTTTTGTATGTTATTCTGGGTACTAAAAATTTAAATGATAAATAGTTGAATTTGGTATATACATTTGAAATAATTAACAGGTTATTACCTAATTAAAATTGATTGATTACACCCCTAGCACACCGTCCCTGTTTTGCTATTTATCATATGGGTCCTTCCTTATTACATGGTTTGGGAGTCCAATTTTTTCCATTTAAATAACTTTTAAATTGCTTAAAATAAAAACTGATAAAAAATAATATGGAAAAAGTATAAATAATAATATGAAAAAAGTTAGGCACCCGGAAAAAAATTCTAAACCGGTCGACCATGTAATACGGACTCATTTTTTAGCATGTATAGAAGGGCCGCTTATCGTAGCAGTCAGCAGACACAACACTCAGGAGACAATCAAGAACGAAAGAATAAAAAATAAATAAATTACAATGTGGGTATAGTTAATAATGAGTTATTTTCCTGTCATCTTATTGGTTGCTGTCACCTAAATCTCCTCCAAGAAAACATTTCAAAAAACAAGTGTTTGCACCAAACATCTAAATAATGTTTTCCACCGTTTCTTTTTGCCCCAAAGTTCCATTTTTTGTTTCCATATTTCAATGTCAGTGATGTGTCTCTTTCTATCCTATGTTTCGTCACAAACTGGCTGCTCTTTTCCCCAAATTAGTTTGAAAAAAATTGTTTGAAGGGGGTCGGTCACAATTGACATTGCATCCTTAACACTTAATTAATATTTCTGGTTCTTCATAAGCAACCATTGTTTAAGATATGAGATTAGATCTTCCATGACTGGTGTACTTTCTTTGTCATGAAATTGGTCTTGTACTAGCCTTGAATAAAATGGCCTAAGGCCCCCTTTGTCTTCCCCGCAACAATCAATCAAATCAACTTAACGAGTAGGCCCTTGCTTTGAAACAAAAAGGTAGGTCCCTGCTTGGAAGTGTAGACATTTATCATCTCTTGTTGCGTCCAAAAATTGGGGCATGCCCTTGGGCTCTTGCGTGTTGGCCGCCAGCAATCACCAATATCTTACTTCTCAAACCAAAGTTTCAATGGTGTGCTTCACGTGAACAAGATAAAGTTTCAATGTTGACATGCGTTTTCCTACTCTTCATTTTTTCCAACAATATAATTATAAAAAAAGCCATTATATCAAATAAACATAATACTTTTAAAAATTATTCTTATTTTAACACGCGTTACGTGGTTGTGCCCGCTCACATCCACCCAACACACAAATACCACCAATTTAAACGATTTTTACATAAAAATAAACGCCCCATAACGAATAATTATTTATTAAATTTTAATAAGCTTAGAATTGGCCTTTAATTCTTTTTACTCTCTTTAAAATTTTTTTCTCTTTTGTGTTTTACAGTAGTGACAAAATTTTGACTTCTATTATGCTATTAATTAATCGTACAAATGACGGATGCATAGAGCACATGTACTATTTATTAGAAAATAATTAACTTTTTTATAATTTAATAAGTATAAAAAGTGCTATATCAAATTTGGCAATTTTTTTCGCAGGAAAAATAACTTCCAGGGAAGCATGGTGTTTTTTTTTGTCCAAGATGACAAGCATGGTGACATTGCAATAGTTTTATGGCATTTTCAATCATGGGAGAAAAAGGGGAACGGACACAAACTTGACTAGAAATATATATATATATATATATATTGAGAAGATGTGGGCAAAAATAATGTTATATTTGAGGGTGCTTATAAAAATTGTTTTTTTATATAATTATTTTTACTAATAAAATGAGAAATAATAGTTGATCTCTCATTTAAAATAAGAGATTTGATATAATAAAATAAAATAAATTATTATATTTTATCTCCTCAAGGTTTATCTTTAAAATTAAAGTCTAAAATATTAAATTATTATAATTTATCTTATTATTTAATTAAAATCCATACTAACATATAAAACTAAAAACTTTTAATACAATATAGCGGCACATCCTTTAATTATTTTATAATATTATTTTCTATTTTTATTAATAAAAATATTAATTTTCTATTATAAATAAAATTTATTTCAAATCCTTTAGTATTTTTCTATTATAATTAAAATTTATTTTGATTTCTTTTATAATTAAGATTTGTTATAGAGGGCAGGGAGGCTATACTGTAGTTGCCAGCCATTGGATTCTATATCCAATGGCTAATCCCCCCCACCCCCGATGATCCTTCCCAGCCAACCAATGCCAAACCTCCGGCGACATCAATGGCCTCTTCCCCCGCCCGTCACCGTTTGCCCCCTTGGGCATTTTCCTTCTTGGCCACCGGCCACCTACTACCATGCGTTTTCCATGTCACGGTGACCCTAGCCATGCGCCACCCAGCCCTGGGGAAGAGTCAAGGAAGGAGGGGGGGAGAGGCTAGGGATGGTTGCCGAATGTTGTTGTCAGGGTTGGTGGCGGGTGGCGACGTGTGCAAGGTGGGCGGCTAGGAAGTAAAACGGTATGGAGAGGGGGAAGGAAGTGAGGCGGTGGCGAGGTGACAACAGCATTAGAAGGCGGCGTCATTGGTAGACAGCGGGTAGCCGGTAGCGAGGTTGCCTGCGGTGGGGGTGGCGCGGCAAAATAGAGGGGGGGGGGGAGGGGGGTGCGATCGGTTAGTAGGGGAAGAAATAAGGGAGAAAGTATGGGGGTAGTTTCGTAATAAACTCTTGACTCACATCTCATTTGAATCAATATTATAAAATACATCCCAAAAAATATAAAAATTATAAAATAAAATAATCGAGTTCTAATGGATTATTTTATTTTATAGTATGTTACTCTATTTATTCCATATTTTTTGAGATGTATTTTGTAATATTGACTCGAGTCGGGAAGGAAATTGGTAGGGGTAGTTTTGTAATAAAAACTTAACTTGCTCTTGACTCGAGTCAATATTATAAAATACATCCCAAAAAATATAAAAAATATAGTAAAATACCATAAAATAAAATAATCAAGTTTTAATACATTATTTTATTTTATGGTATTTTACTCGATTTTTTCATTATTTTTAAGATGTATTTTATAATATTGACTCGAGTTGGGAGCAAGTCAAACTTTTATTACAAAATTGCCATCATTTCATTTTTTTCTTCACTAACTCTATTTTCTCACCCATCGAGCAAGTCAAGTTTCTCCCCCACCAGACAAAGATGCGCTACGTCAAAGTTTCGAGCTGAAGCCGTAGCCCGCCACCTCGAGTCGGGAGTGAGTCAAGTTTTTATTATAATTTTTTTTTAATTTATTTCATAATATTGACTCTAGTCGGGAGAGAGTCAAGTTTTTATTACGAAATTATTTTATTTTATTTTAATTTGTTTCATAATATTGACTCTAGTTGAGAATGCGTTTAAGTTTTTATTACAAAATTGTCATCTCCCTTTCCTTTCCTTTCGCCTCTATTTTGCCGCACCACCCCACCGCCAGCGACTCGTCGCCAACCACCCGCTGCCTTCCCTGCTCTTCCCCAGGCTTGGACGGCTCATGCTCAGGGTTGCGTGCAGCACAACAAAGCACCGCATCTTTGCCACCGCTGTTGTGACTCCTCTGCCACAGTGCGCTTCCGCAACACGCCATCACCACAACCTCACCACCACTGAAGCAATGCCGCCGTTGCTGCCCAGCCATCGCATGCCTTTGCATCCCTGCCGCCGTAGCCTCATTGCCGCCACCGTGGTCTTGCGCGCCATGGCCCCTCTACCCCCGCTCGCCACTGCAATCATTCCTCCCTGCTGCCGCAGGTCCCCACCGTGACAGCACACCTTTGTCGTACCGGTGCCTCGCTTGCCATCTCGTCACGGCGGGCAAAACAAAACAAGGGGGGTGGGGGGGGGGATGGTTATTTTCCAACGGCTGGAATAAAACTGAAGCCTAGCCAAGATGGTTGTGTTCCGGCACAGATTTCTTTTTCCCTTTGTTATGTACATAAATTAGTCCACAAACAAGTATAAGAATATTAGAATTTTGATAGCCGTTCATTCGTGTTTAGCAATGGCCTCGGTCGCTACTCTTTTTGCAGCAGGGTGCCAAGCAGCCATTCCCCCATGCGCAAATTCACTGAACAGCGGTTTATGACAGTGGTTTGAGATTGAATTACATGCTCTTCGGTGCTTATTAGGAGATTGACACAGGCAAAAAGAAGAAAAGGGCGATGCAAGGAATCATATCATAGTTCTTGTGCACTAAACAACATGAGTTCCCTCCACGGACTTCCATATATCGCAACATTCCTCACTCTCCTTAGGCTTGCTCCTCCCAGGCACGAGAGGGTAGGAAGAGCTCGGCGCCTGCATTAGGTCCAACGTCACATGAACATGAGCAGGCTCTGCATGGAATTGTGACCAACCATGAGCAGATTCTGGTACTAATTGGTGTTGGGCATGCCGGGAACTAGCTTGAGAGAAGAAGGGTTGAGAGCTAGAAGAGTGGTCAGGGACATGGTGATGCGGCCAGCTCTGGTCGGAGACGAGCTGCCGGGCAAGGACGGCTGCTCGATTCTCGGCGATGAGCTCCCGGAGGGCGGCGCTAGAGAGGAGGGACAGGTCGGCGGCGGAGGAGTCCCAGGTTGAGGTGGGATAGGTCTTGGATGACAGAAGAGAGAGAGCACGTCCCTTTGGAGATGAAGGTATGAATTGGAATCTGTCACCCGCTGTTTTGTAGTCTGATATCAACAGATCAATCAACAAACAACATTCAGCTTGTTAGTCTCTTGAATGGATTGTAGTTTGAAAGATAAAACTCAGAAGTAACCATGCTACATTTTCAGCAAGCAGTGATCAAAGTTTTGGCAATTTCTGTTGTCTAAAAGTAGTAACCAGCAACAAAGATTAAAAGCAGCAAGAGGCAAGTCTTGGATTAACGAAGAACCCAGTATTCCATCTTCTTGATTGGTTTCCAACATGTAATTGTTAGACGCAACATCAAGGAAAGGAGCTTTTATAAAAATTGGGCAAACTTCGAATAGACCTCTGCAGGGACAACACTGTATAGCTGCTTGGTTTTACTGTCCATTAAGGCATCTTCATGAGACAGTTCTCAAATAAAAAAAGCTCCATGAAAAAAAATTCAATGTTTATCAAATTAACTCCAAGACTAATAAGCATTAGAGATTCACAAATTTTTTAACATGGTGGCATAAAAACTAGCAAAATTTGAAAAGAGAATCCCCGGAGAAAATTTGACCCTCTGTTTTCCACATAAAAAATATACAAAAGTGAATGGCTATTTAGTGGTTTATAAGTCATTCATGAAACTTATCAACGCTAACACAGTGAATTCTGAAACCGTCCAAAAAAGCTGAGACCAGTAACATGTGTGCACTGCCCCACTGATTACTGATAAATATAAACGTTCAAACTGTTGCATCACATCAATCAACTCAACACCTTTTTTTAATATTTGAAGGAATCAACTCAGTGCAAACCGTGAATCACGCGAGCCAACTTAGAAACGAGTAGAAAACAAAAGTTGGACACTAAACCTTGAGAAAGGTTCTTCCCGGTGGCGTCGTTGCTGTTCTTCCTCCTCCTCTCGTTATGCCCAGCCAGCCTCCTCCGGCAGCTCCTCTTCGAGTCATCGAACTCCGAAACAACATGAAACCTGATACAAAACGACCAACTAAACCTCAATATTCATATATCAATCTACGACTAGTACGAACCTGCAACCACTAGTAGATAGTAGTAACTCTTTACCCACGGATAGAACTACTTGTAATCGTACCCTTTTTACATTAACCTATTCTACGGGAGATAAGTGAAGAAGATCATAAAACCTGCTACACTGTTGGCAAAACCTTTGTTCCATGCCGAGCACCACCACCTTAGGGGCCTTGGAGTGCATTTCACACACCTTGTGCCTCCTATGGTACTCCTTCGCATTCACCAGCGGTAAGTTGCACCCTTCAACTTGGCACCGCGGCACCGGTACCGCCGACGACGAACCACCGCTACAGCCGCCGACGAACCCCTTCCCCTCTTCCCACCCAACAGTATCGCCGGCGGCGACGCAGGGAACCGTCTTTCGCCGGAGTCTTCGAAGTAGTGGCGCTTCCCGAGCTTGAGACAGGTCAAGTGCGGATCCACCATGGCAACCGGCAACCCACCTCCCCCATCACCTCCCTCGCCGGCGCCAAACACCTGGCCGTGGTGGTCATAATGGGGATGGGCAGCTACGCCGGGCTGCACCAGTACCGGCTCATGCTGGGGGAAGGACACCGGCGAAGGAGACTGGTTGAAAGCACTACTCAGCTCCCAAAACCCACCACCACCACCCAACTCCATCCTCACTCCCTCTCCCAGCTCTCTCTACACACCACAAGCTCCTCCCTTGCTTTCATGGGCAATCTAGCATTCCCCCCAAAAAGTGAGAAACGGAGCTCAAATGATCAAGCCAGAGGAAGCTCGAGCTACAGTCACAGAAAGCTCAGAGGGGAAAAAGAAAGGACAGCAGCAGTTTTGCAGCGAGGGGGAGGATCGACACGTGAAGAGGAAGGGGCTCAAGGAGGTCTAGAAAGGAAAGGTGAGGGACGACACGTACCTAGTGTTGGTGCAGAAGGGTGCAGAAGAAGAGGTCAAGCTCTTCAAGCAGTCTTGGAGCGTAGAGAGATGGAGTGGGAGGTTGGGGGAGAAAAGGGCGGAGAGGGAAGAGAGAAGGTGACAAGACAGATGAGGGGGGCCGGCATTAATCTCTCTGAAAAAGCACAATCTCCAAACTCCATATCTTACTGTTTCAGAATTGCAGATCATATTGGATTGGGGTTGGGGGGTGCAAATTTGCAAAAGGAAAAGATAAAAAAGATGGTCAGAGTCTTGGTGGTGGTTGCTGACACGTCCAAACTTGGATTGTTTGCTAACTTTGATGAGACATAATCAGTTGGGTTTTGCCAATGATTAAGCTTTGGCTTAAATGGTTCATGTCTTCAAAAGAAGCGGCACCAACTCTTCTCCCCCTCCGACCATGGTAGCATGGGGGAATTTAGAGGTGGTACCTTTGCCAATCAGACCATGGCACAGTTTGATGAGTTTCTGACGCTTTCATTCATCTTATTTGATGTTTAAACGACACAATGGACTTCAGATTTTATGCTCTGATTAATAAAAAAAAATTTGGAAGGATTTTTTTAATACCATCATACGGTGGGAGACTTAAAAATTAATTACTGAAAAAATAGAGTTTTTATTATAATGACAATAATATAAACAAAATTTTAAAATAAAAAAATTATTTTTATTCACAGGCAACAGGCGGTCTTGGCCAATTAGGTTGGCCACCCCTGGGCCAAGGCAAAGCCACCCAATCTAGCCATCCTTAGGCCGCTGGTATTCGGATCCCGCGCTGCGACATTTATTTGTTAATAAGTCATAATTAATTATGTTTTTAACAGTCTTTGATTTTTTAATAAAAACTGTCCTAAGTTGGTTTTTACTATTTATTACTTATTAAATATTTTATCCAATGAAATGAATTAGATTGACTTTTCAATCTGTCGTACCCATTATAGCAAAGCGATTTTTTATTTTTATACCAAAGCAAAGCAACTGAGAAATGGTATTTAAACCAAACTGCACTATGTAGGAGGGACCAAACTGGCTTGCAATTAAAATCTGGTTGTTCATACTCTTTCCAGTTATTAGTAATCTGTCTTTCTTCTCTTCGAGGGGTTTTATTTTTTCGACATATCTTTTTGCAGGTTTTTAACCACACAACCTTGACTTCCTCTTGGGGTTATATTATATCAAGATCATATACTATTTGAGGAGAACTTGATCTAAGACCAATTGTATGGACAGTTGTTCTTACCAGTGCATCTTCTACTTACGTTATACTGACAAAGAAACCAACTCTTTTTTAAACCAAAATGAAGAAATTAAATATATAATAAAATATAAAAAAATTCAAATTTATCTTACAATGAAATAGATTGATCAATAAGAGTCACCACATAAGTCAAGACTTTATTACGAGAAAAAAATCTAATTTCCATAATTCTTTTCTCATTATTCCAGAGTTAGACTTTAAAAAGATCTTATTTTTATAAGTTTTTCATAATTATCTCAAATTAACTGATACAAGAAATACAATGGGATACTATTTAATCAATGTGAGATTAAATTAAAATTAATTTCATAATTGATTTGGTGGGGTCTACTCCTTATAGGTGTGTCCACTAAAAAACACACCAATATTTCTCACTCATACATAATGGAATAAAAGTGTGTCACTAACTTATATACGCCACCAAATCAAATCTCTCACTTACACATAAAAATACGTAACGACATTAAATAAAAGAGTTTTTTATACAAGAAGTTGTGTGACTTGCAAGTATACTAGAATATGGAAGTTCAAATTATGCATTTGTTGAGGATACATAATAGCGTATATGTAATCGTTGTAATTCAAACTATTAGTGAAGATCATATATTTTTTAAATTATTTTACTTCACTATTTGTATTTATATTATATAGTCACAAAGATTTTATAATGGTCTAGACGTAGATATAATTTATAATAATTTTCCTTTCACACTCATATTATTTTTAATATATAAAATAATAACTTTCTTAGACATGTCCTATATCACCATATTATCATTAGTGTAGGTAACAAAGTAGAGGAAATAATGTTGTTTTACTATCTCAAATATAATTGAAAGTAATTAAAGATACTAAGAAGCAGTTTTATTTCAAGGATCTCACTCAATGAAAAAATATGGATAATTTTGCCACTATCTTCTTCGTTGAAATAACGCACGTAGTATGAATAATATGCTATGGTAGATAGATTTTCATATTGAATATAACTATCATAAAGTGTATATCTTTTATTAATACTATAGAGATTTAAGTCTAATTACTACTTAGGTAATTGACCTTAGACAACTAGCGTAATTATAATTGATGCAATTGTCCAAGTCTCATGTCAAGCTATATGAGATGATGGCTGTGAAAAGCCACATTGATTGTTTTTGTGAATGGTATCATTTTAATTTTTTATTGAGGCCAACATATATGACTTCAAGTATTAATGTCTCATATTTCAATGTTACTTAAAGTAGTATGTGCAAATGCTTAATAAGAGAGTTATTCATTTCATTTAATATAATATTCTTCATGTTAATGAATATACATTATGCAAAATTATTATAAATTTTGACGAACACATTATTAATTATGTATAATAACTTCAATATTTCAAATATTATCACAAAATATTATTTTTTAAAAAAATTATATATCTTAACAAATGAGACAGCTTGTGTATTAAATATCTTAATATAAGATCATAGCTGATCATCTTAAAATTTTTTAAAAATTCATGATTTTGGATGAGAATAAAATATATACCATTTATCAGAACACATTAAATACTCATAGTGTTCTTCCATAATTCTTGCAATTAATGCCATAATTTTGTCAATCAAGTTTATAACTATATAAAAGGTTATTTAATGTTCATTTGATAATAAAGACAAAATATATTGTGACTAATTCAAGGCAAATTGATGATTATTTAGACAATTAGTAAAAGATGTCTTTTAAAAGGTATAAATAAATATCTAAAGATAAATGAATGTATCACTTGAGTTTGAAAAAAACAATTAATCAATCATCTAGGTATATCTAGGTGAAGTTTAAAACTTCATTTATTTTCATTAATTTCAATCATCTAGGTATATCTAGGTGAAGTTTAAAACTTCATTTTATTTTCATTAATTTCATTTTGGTTCCATCATTTCCCACAATCCGAAGTAAGATAACACCACTTTCAAAAAAATATAAAATTATATTAACAATTAATGTGATCTAATATTTCTATGAAAGAAATAAATTTTCCAATATCAATTTGAAACAAAAAATATTTATATAGGCATTCATGTTATTTTAACTAAGATTAAATTCCAATCATCAATTGCATTCGTATGTATATTTCTCTTAAGCTACCATGAGAGTTCGACATTAAGAAGATCTAATTTTTATAGGCTTTTCTGTCCTTATCTTAAATTTATTATAAAAAAATATCAAGAGATAATATTTAATAAAAAATTAATCTTTTGGTGGGGTCCTTCCCTTACGGGTGTTTACACTAAAAAACACGCCAACCCAAAAGAATTAACTTTTGCATCCATAACTTCTCAAAGTTGTTTTAGATTTTGATAAATGGGTAACCTTTCTTTTGGAAACAAGGGCAACCATTTTAGGCCGTGAAAATGAAAAGACCATAAAAGTTGAGAAGTGAGGAGGACAATGGGAAGAGGATGCTTGTTCCTCCTCCTGCAGGTTCCAAGCTGCATGCAGATGATATCATGTTGATACCGGTCCGACAGGTCCATTGCCTGCTTCTTTTTCCCAACCTTCTATTCTTATCCCCACCAAGGAGTCGACCAAAACCAGAAAGGTTTGTCCAGAACTGTTGTAGTACAAGTGAAACTTATCCACACATGTTTAAAGACTTTAAAAATATATTAAGGAAGGCCTTATTTTTTACCACAAAAACATGATTATAATATTATGCACATTTCCTTACCATTTTTTTCATTGCAATACATACCCGTGAATACGTATATTAACTTTTACAAAGATAGTCTGACACTTCATATAGTTCTCTTAACCAACTCATACAATATCCTCAGCTACACCACCAAAGACGTTGTGGAAGTGTTTTCCTACACCTTGCATGGCTACACCAATTCAAACATAGGACTTAAGAAAGAAGGGCAGATTACTAAATTTAACGCAATTGCCATGAAGTGTTCAAACAAATATAAGTACGAAAAATATTATATGGACAATCTCCAGCCACGTTCACCACCCGCGTTCTCCACTTATGTCCTTGTATAATTACCTAATTTAGATTTTCTAGATTATAACTACTACTTATCCTTATTTCATAACGTGAATGAAAAATGTGCCTGATGAACGTCAGTATAGTATGATTCTATACAAGTGTTTGTCTATTAAATAAACCCTTACATCAAGATACTAATATAGTAACTAATTCATTTTGAGTGTTATGAACCAAAAAGGTTGTCAGACTAGATGAACAAATAACACATCAATAGATATTGGTGTCAATTTTTTTAACTATCATGGTCACTGCCTAGCTTTCTGTTTGCTAGTGCACCAACATCTTAATAAGTTTAACTTGTGATAAAATGCAATGGGAAATGATCTTCTTTATAAGGAGAGAATTCAGTGACATAAACACCATCAAGAAAATATAAAAATTATCCTTTTTCGAAAATTTCATGTTATTCTATGATATTTTCGAAAACTTTGTAATTTCACATAAAATTGTCGAAAATCTTATTGGTGGCTATGCCGTCACCAATATTTATGTCGGCTTGAGGAATTTTGGTCCGATGCGATATGGCATAATGTGTAAAATATTATTTTTATTTGACCATACAGCAAGGGAGATGATAAACCTGTGGGCAACCATTTACCATGGCGCCCCACCACGAAGACGAAGCTCTCGATTCTTGTGGCCAGAGAAAGTAAAAGCAAATCTTGCCTTCGTTATATGCACCCAATGGCATGGTACTTGGTACAGCAAGTGGTTGATTTGAGTTTAGAGTCATCCTATCCTGTACTGTATGATGCATGTTTGTTCATATATCTTTGCTTTTACGAAACCAACAAACAATTGGGATATATGAAGATTGGATGGGGAAGACGGGTCGCCATCGCCACAATGGTGGCCAGCTTTCTAATTTGTATATATGGATACATGCGGAGGCAAAGGTCATGTTGCAGGCCAGCAAGGCCAACCTTCTGGGTGCTGGGCATTGACTGACTATGTCAAGCATCTGTACATTAGCTAGTTAGCTGTTGTCTTCACCTTCCCTTTTTTGATGGATGGTGGGACACAAGCCCTCTAAGATTTGCTTGCTGTGATACATGGTTTCTATCAGATTATGAGACTAATTCATTTTTCCAGCTTGTTTTTTTCTGTAAAGTTCAGAACTAGTGGTGATTTACAATCTGTGATTTACTTAGACAGGAGGATTTTATCCATTTAATAATCTAAGGTAAGTGATTTATATATTATTTTATACTTATTCAGATTAAATGTATTTAATCTTTGTATCTCATATTAGTTGAATAAAGATATTGATAAAAATACATATAAAAACGAGGAAAACTCTAACACGTATAAATATGATGTCACGGAGATCATGAGAGAAGAAGAGAGACGATAGGTTGTTAAAATTATAGTTCTAGTGATCAAGTTTTGACTTTCCATGATAACTTGTCAATCGATCCATTCCCTAATAAGAGAAGTTTTTATCTTATATAGTTTGTTATCTTATGATAAATTTCCTCCCAACCAATAAAGGGGTTTCAAACTTACGGTCAGATAATCAGAAATACTAGCTTGCTCTCTCTATTATTGGGTATTGTTTAAGATATCATCACAACTAGCTTCGTGCTTCCTGGTTAATTATCTATACTACACAGAAAGCCCTTATTAATGTCATTCACATTACTATCCTAAGTGAAATGAACCCTCAAAAGAGATTAATCCAAATGTTTAATTGTTCGATGCGATCCTAGGCCTAACATGCCTAAAAACATTGGATGACATAGTTCACATGCTGCATATATTTTTTTTCTTTTTGCCTCCAGGATTTTTGGCTTTACAAAGAAAGATAGCACAGAACAAAAGATGAGGCCTGCAGCAGTAACATAGAGCAGAGCCATGTATATATATGCCGATAACAATGTAGCAATAGAAATATAGTAAATGAGAAGGCCAAGAAGGGCGAGCAGACATATCTAAAAGGTAACATGCACCAGTTCATTCGGACCCAGAGAGTGTCGGTCGCCCCCACCGCCACTCACTAATCCTGCCATTACTGCTGCTCACCTGCAACCCAACCACAAGTTGAATTATTGAAGGCAGAGCACTGCAACAGTGGCCAAGCCAATGACCGAAAGGAAAAAGCTACCTAGCTCAAAGTAAGAATGAGGAGCAGTGTTTGTGTCAGTTTGCCAGTTGCCACCCACGAAGGAGCATGCAATTGCAGCTCATTAGTTTTGAGAACTTGATGAAATGCCTTATTCTTTTTCCTTCAAACTATTAAGTTTTAGCTATCTTATGTGATGTTTTGGAGATGAAGCAGGCAGCATATCTATACGGCGGGAAGTGTGATGAGGAAGTTTAGTGATTAAAATTAGTAATCACTGTAGGATTGTACCACCGGTTGGAAGTTAGATCAGAATCATCAGACAAGTTTCTTTACTCTTTCTCTCACACAATAATAACATGGATAATATTGTATAGTACACTTTCTTGCCTTTATGGCTATGTTGGGCTCTTTTTTTGTAAGTTTAATCTCTAAGCTAACACTAACTTGCACCACCCATGGTTGCCTTAAAAAAAACACTCACACTACACACTTTTGCATCCACCCAACACCCAACAGAGGCCCACACCATCTTTTCCATCACATTCCCTTGGGTTTGTTAGGTGAACATAAAAATAATATAAATAAAAAAATAATTTTATAGAAAATAAAAATATAATAAAATAAAATGCCATAAAAACTTTAAAGATTTCTCGAGCACTTATGCATCCACACAACAGAGGCACACACCATCTTTTCCATCACATTCCCTTGGGGTTTGTTAGGTGTACATAAAAATAATATAAATAAAAAAGTAATTTTATAGAAAATAAAAATACAATTAAATAAAATATCATAAAAATTTTAAAGATTTCTCTGACATATTTAAATAGTAAGAAAATAAGATGAAAATGAAATATTTTTTCCCCACGTGTGTCTCTCAAATTTTTTTCCAATTTATTTTGTTTTTAACAAGAAAAAATTATTTTGTAAAATTTTTATATAAACTTAGTTTGACTGAAAAGAAAATTTACTTTAACTAAATTTATCAACAACAAAATACATAAAAAAATTTTATCTCCAAAATTTACATTTATCTCATTTGATTTTAGGATAACCAAACAAACCCCTAAAGTTTGAACCCCTAAATATCATTTACCGAACTCAATAGATATTAATTCATACTAAGATTAGATGAACTAAAAAATTACTCTTATTATTTAATGTATTAGGAAAGATACTAATTACATTATATGTGGCTTATATTAGAGACATACTCTAATTTTATATATAAACTATAAGATGATAATAATATTATATTTTAGAGATAGACTCTGATTAATAATGAGAAGATATAATAAAATATTTTTATTAATTCTTATTTTTATTATATTTTGATTAATTAAATCTCTTACTTATCATCAGAATATTCATTTTATTAATAAAAATAAAATTAGTGGGGTAAGATCTTACATATTAAGGCGGTCATACTTTTTTCTTCAATTTGTATTGATCATAAATCATATTGATTGAACAACTTAAGCCAATCAATTTACACTTGGACCCGTTTATTGCAAATAATATGAATGTCAACTTGTATGCGCTAGATTAAATGTAATTGGGCTAACCCCTAGGTTGCAAAAAAATTCCAAAAAGAAAATTTCTTTAAATGGGAGGATCAACATGTAAAATTAGTTTCACATCAAATAATTAAATGGATAAGATCAAGCATTAGTGAGGATGTACTAATAAATCTTCAAATTAAATTGATCAGGTTGTAGAAATGACTTAAGCCCTACAATTTAATCATGGGTCAGATCATTACATTTCGCCCTAGAAAATAATTTGGTGATCTTTTGCAAATACGCCATGTAAATACACCCAAGTAGCTATATCTTTGTTGGTCTAGCTAGCTACCTCTTGGGCAGCCTTTGAAGGCTTGTATTTTTATTTGATGGGTTTGCAGGGCTATTGATGTTTGATACAACATCAATGGCCAGAACTAGAACTGAAACCTTGATGCAACATCCTTACACCTTTCAACAATCGATGGTTGGATAACTTCGCATCCCTCAATGTAGAGGAAACTTGGAAAGCTGAAGGAAAAGGGTTTAGAGTTGAGAAGCTAGTTATCAGTAGCTACCAAATGAAAGAAGCAATGCGGCAGACTATATTTATTTAGTAATTAAAAGCCAAAGATGAATAAATAGATTCATCTTGCTTGAAGATAGGACTTAATTTTGAGACAAAGTGCATAATTTGTTTAGTAAATAACTATATAACATACACCCATTAGTACCCAACTCGAAGAAAATTATATTCAGATAATGCGTCCACCATAAATATCATGTGTTATTAGACAATTCCAGAAGGTAGGCTAAGACAAAAAAT
This sequence comes from Piper betle, assembly GCA_033002965.1. NCBI lineage: Eukaryota > Viridiplantae > Streptophyta > Magnoliopsida > Piperales > Piperaceae > Piper > Piper betle. Next base: position 55,212 of record JAURVB010005901.1, read on the forward strand.
AGCGAAGTAGTTTTTACTAAAAAACTGAACTAAAAAAGAGACAGAAATGTCATTCTTTCCAATTGTATGCTGCCCGATCAACCACCAAATAATCTCTTCGGATATCTTTCACAACACGGATCTCGTCGTCAAGATAAACAGTTTCAAACCTGTACAAATGAGCTAGATCTAAGCAATTTTTGGCATTTGAAGAACACGAAAACTGCCTTCGTTATTAATTTTCAACTTTCAAGAGCTGAAAATAGTTGATGAGAGTGCTGTCGATTTGCAGCTGCTATCAAAGTTCATATTTCATGGTATTAGAAAGAAAAATCATGGTTTGATGTTTGTATCTTATCAACAAATAATTAATGAAAGTGTCTTGGATGATGGCATCATGAAAAAATATAAAAAACACTTAGACTAATTGTCATAATCAGGCTTAAACATAGTTAAATGCTAGCAATGTGCAGGAGAATTTGTAGAGCTCATTCCTTCCAGTTCACATGGAGCATGATACACATCTGCTCTCATTAATAAAATGTAACTAAATATCGGCCTATGCTTAAAAGTAAAAGTTTTGACCAATCAAAATACAACAAAAATTAAAAATATATATATTATAATTTATCTTCTTATTTAATTAGGATTTATTTTTAAAGCCAGAGTCAATCAAGATCTAATTCTAAGATATTGGATTATTGTAGTCTATTTAACGAGAGTTTATATCCGAAGTTAAAATCTATCAATAATACCATGTGCGGCATGTTGTCAAGTTTATATAATCACTTCGGTTATCTTTTGCAACTCTAATAATCAAATTGTCAAGGTATATTCTTTTAAACCTACAAAATCTTTAAGCTCACTGCCTCTCTTCATGGAAATTTCCTCGCAAAATCATGTCTCTGCTTTTGAAGATACTAAAGACAAAACTTCTGCAACTGAATTTCAACTAGTTCTGATTGTTTATGGAAATTGAAAGTGAGAATTGATTAATTTGATATTGGAATCAATGGAGAGTACTACTGAGCCTTAGGGCACAAACACATTGAAAAAGAAGAATTGCGATCTTACCATCCTTGCCCAAAAGGTGGGAGTGGAACTTCCCAGCCCTTCCCTCGTAAAACCGCACTGGTGAACCTGCCAATTAATATGAAACCCATCACGCATACATTTAGTACATGCAAGATTGAAGCATGGAAAAACAAATCATACCAGATTGAAATTACACATTGTAGTATTCTGGGTTGTTATTATTCTTAAATTCTCCATACCATAGGCCAAAATTTAAATTTTGAGCATGAACTTTAGTTCTGTTTTCTTGCACTCAAAACATACTAAGAATAATTACAGCTAAGTTCGCCTTTTTCTTTTGATCTCATGATCTTTCCTTCTGTTCATTCTCAGGATTTGGGGCTTCTCAGGTTAATTTGGACGGATATATATATATAAAGCTACTTATTATAAACATAAAGCTACTTATTATAAAGACACTTAATTATGCTAAATAACAATATAATATTAACAAAGCTATATGAATCTTAACAGATACAGTAAACAAATATTCACAATTGAATATAAGAAACAGTAATAAACAGTTAACATAAAATGTAAAGAAAACAAGAAGTAAAGACCTCCATATTCCTTTCGAACCAAGTGGTATCAGAAGAAGAAATTAGAGCTACTTAAGTAGGTGACAGAGGCCAAGACATGGTAAGTCGCCAAGAGGCGTGTAGTAGTGGGCCCAGTTGGATTAGATTTCTCCTATTAAATTCCTACTTAGGGAAACTTTAGTTTAAGATGGTTTTTTTGTCACAAGTTAAGAAAACTCAAAACCTATCTATTTCTAAGCTTACAAAACAATTAATTTTTAGTAATTTATATCAAAAACTAAATAAGTGGAATATAGACTAAAATAAATCCAACTAAGATTTATAATAATGGGTTATTAGAATTTAAACAATCTTATATTATAAAAACTTATAAGAAATGTATTACTGTCAGTAGTATTATAGAGTCAACGTTTTTATAAAGTAGTAAAATAATAGAAGAATTAAAGTAAGAATATAACTATATCCACTTAGGCTTCGTCTAAATAGCGGCAAAGCCTTTAACAAGAGAAGGTTTAAATACTTCTATATTAATGTGCTTAAGAGATAAATGACATAACCAATTTCAAGTCTCTTTACTAGGAATAATAGAATCAAGTCTATATACTAGTCCAGTTTATTTTAATTGTTTTCCAAATTTTTCTATTAGTCTTCATGATCCTAATATCAAAGAAGCTTATCCTTATATTTAAGTATAATTGGCGAAGAAGTTCAATTTGTAACCTAGTTTCAAAATGAATTTTATCTAAAAATCCAAGTTTCAAAAGAAACAAGGACTTGGGATACCTGTGATGGAAGAACGGTTACAAGTAAATGTCCTCCGATAGGCAATATTCTTTATGGAAATATTGAGGCTCCTTCTTTTGTGAAAATTGATCCAAAGAAAGTAACTAATGATGATACTATCATTATAATTAAGCAAGCTAACTATACACATTTACATTTACAAACTATTATTTCCCACTTATCTCAACTTGATGAGAAATGGTTACCAAGAGATAAGGGTAAGGAAAATATAGTTGTAGATGGTGAAAAAATTAAAACTCTATTAATAAAACCACCAATAATATCTAGTAAAAGATTTAATACTAGTATACCATTAAATGAGTTTTTAGAGAAATTAACTAAAAAATTAAAATCTTTAAAAATAAATGAATCTATAAAAGTAATTAATGAAGATTCAGACTCAATTAAAGAACTAATTAATCAATTTATTACAGATAGAATTGAAATGGCAAAACCGTTAGTTCAACAACAACCTCTTCCAATTGGAAGATATTATTATCCTAAACCAACACTTGCCTTAGTTCTATTTGAGGAAAATGTTATAATAGTAATTCTATATATGAAAAAAATATTTATAGACAATCTAAATATTAAATTATGACAACTCTTCTAATATATTAATCTATTCTACTATTTGTAAAACGACCGATAACAAAGATAGACAAATTACATAATTTATTACTATTGGATTTTCACGACAACGTAAGGGATGGTGGGACTATTATCTTACTCCAACCTAAAAGGTAGAAATCCTTAGAGCAATAAAATTAGATCCTAATACAAATCAACCCAAAGAAGACGCTGTATATACATTGATTACTACTATATTATACTATTTTGTAGGAGATACGAATGCCCTCAAAGAAAGGATACAATAATTGATAATAAATTTAAAATGTCCATCTTTGACGCAATTTAGATGGTTTAAAAATACTTTTATCTTTATTATTCCAAAGAGATGATTCTACTTTGGATTTTTGGAAGGAGAGATTTTTGTTGGTTTACCTTCGTTGTTTGCAGAACAGATTAGAAATAAGTTAAGAAGTCAACATAATGGAACCATTCCTTATGGAATGTTTACTTTTGGTAAATTAGTAAATGCTAGCATTATGTAATGATTTGATTAAAATCTCAGGGATGATTTGATTAAAATTTTAGGGTGATTTGATTAATAAACCATTCTTATTAAGAATTGAGTGTAAAACTCACTAAAGATATTTTAGAAAAGGATGTAAAGAATTTAGCATGTAAACATCATATTCGCCCGATGGCGAAGCTCTTCTAGCCATTTTTACTTTGAAATTGAATTTATTAAATGTGATACTAATTCTCTTCATTAATTATTTTTGGTGGAGGTGTTGGGAAAGGCAAGGTTCTGAATTCGGTACAAAATTCTCCCTAATTCTTTCTTTCCTAACAATTTTGTTTCTTTAGTTGATTTTTTAAATTTAAATTATTACATAATGCTAGCCCTTCATTTACTACATCATTTACTAATTTACCAAGGTAAACATTCCATAAGGAATGGTATACTAGTATTACTATTATACTATTATATTTACTAATTTACAATTTAGTCTATCTTTGTTACCGGTCGTTTTACAGATAGTAGAATAGATTAATATATTAGAAGAGTTGTCATAATTTAACATTTATATTGTCTATAAATATTTTTTTCATATATGGAATTACTATTACAGGACAAACTGAATTTATAACATTTTCCTCAAATAGAACTAAGGCAAGTGTTGGTTTAGGATAATAATATCTTCCAATTGGAAGAGGTTGTTGTTGAACTAACGGTTTTGCCATTTCAATTCTATCTGTAATAAATTGATTAATTAGTTCTTTAATTGAGTCTGAATCTTCATTAATTACTTTTATAGATTCATTTATTTTTAAAAATCCTAATTTTTTAGTTAATTTTTCTAAAAATTCTTTATTTAATGGTATACTAGTATTAAATCTTTTACTAGATATTATAGGTGGTTTTATTAATATAGGTTTAATTTTTTCACCATTTACAACTATCTTTTCCTTACCTACCATTTCTCATCAAGTTGAGATAAGTGGGAAGCAATAGTTTATAAATGTAAATGTGTATAATTATTTTGCTTAATTATAATGGCAACGTCCTCATTAGTTACTTTCTTTGGATCAATTTTCACAAAAAAATAGCCTCAATATTTCCATAAAGAATATTGCCTACTAGAGGATGTTTACTTATAACCGTTCTTCCATCACAGGTATCCCAAGTCCTTATTTCTTTTGAAAGTTGGATTTTCGGATAAATTCATTTTGAAACAAGGTTACAAATGAAACTTCTTCTCCAATTATACTTAAATGATTATAATATAACTCTTTATATTCTTTTAATTGATTTGCAGAAAAGTTTTAAAGTACCAATTTCTAAATTTATCATGTTTTCCTAACATGAATTTTTTAGAACATTTTCTCCTATTGGGAATAAACTAGTGAGTATTTATCTTGAATTTCATCTCTGAAAATGATGGATAATTCGTGTATATTCAATGAGGGATTTGATGATAAAATATGAAAATTCCCTTTATAGTAGATGAAGAAGAAGGTTCCGAGGATGGCGGATTAGAGACACTGGCTCTTCCAAAGAAGATCTCAACGTCTCCATCACTAGTCTCAATTACTTTTTCTGCATTTCTACTACTTACTTGGGGAGGAACAATCTTTTCTAACCTCCAGGATTGTGGTAATTCTATATTGGACCAAGTTATAGCATTAGGGACTAAAATATTAGTTTTATTTAAGTCTACCCAAAATAATGTGGTTTTTCCCTTAGCTGACATGATCTTGGAGTTTGGACATATGATAGTCATGGCTTTGAGGCATACCCGATATACCACATAGATGTTCATCGCTCCATTCAGCATATCATATCCTTAAGTATGGAGATTCAAAGATAAAGCTTCTTTGATATTAGGATCATGAAGACTAATGAAAAAATTTGGAAAGCAATTAAAATAAACTGGACCAGTACATATACTTGATTCTATTACTCCTAGGAAAGAGACTTGGAATTTGTTATATCGTTTATCTCTTAAGCACATTAATATAGAAGTATTTAAGCCTTCTCTTGTTAAAGACTTTACCATTATTTGGACTAAACTTACGTGAATATAATTATATTCTTGCTTTAATTCTTCTATTATTTTACTACTTAGTAAAGACATAGACTCTGTAATATTAATGACACTATTTTTTTTCATAAGTTTTTATAATATAAGATTGTTTAAATTCTAATAACCTTTTTATTATAAATTTTAGTTGGATTTATTTTAGGGATATTCCACTTATTTAGTTTCTAATATAAATTACTAAAAACTAATTGTTTAGTAAGCTTAGAATCTGATGGGTTTTGAGTTTTTATAACTACTTGTGATAAAAGCCACCTTAAACTAAAGTTTCCCTAAGTAGGAATTTTTTAAGAGAAATCCAATCCAATTGTGCCCACGGCTACACGCCTCTTGGTGACTTACCGGGCCTCGCTCTCTGTCACTAACCTAAGTAGCTCTAATTTTTTTTTAGCTCTGATAACACTTGGTTCGAAAGGACTATGGAGGCCTTTACTTCCTATTTTCTTTACATTTTATGTTAACTATTTATTACTGTTTGTTATATTTAATTGTGCTTATTATATTCTATCAGTATATCTGTTTACTATATCCGTTAAGATTTCATATAGTTTTGTTAATAATATATTTTGTATTTAGCATAATTAAGTGTCTGTTTATAATAAGTAGCTTTATGTTAAAAATTAACCAATTGTAGGGTTAAGTTAAGGATCGGGCGAACTTCACCCGATCTTTAATCAATATTTGCATCTATTTTCCACTAAAATCAACATTTAAATCACGGCCACTAATCTAGTTTTAAATATTATAAAACATACTATTACAAAAGTTTCATTTGAAACGCACAGGACTAGTTTGGAATAGTAAAGATGAAAACAGAAAGCACATTGAGTTCATTCAAAAACCAAATTAATTTGAGAAGGAGAATGGGGAAAATCTGATGGATAGTATCTACTTTTTACTTACATGCTCAACCTATTATGTTACTAGTTGAAAACAGCACAATCAATTCTACCATTGCAAATCAAAGATCAAATCAACCCCACAAGCAAATTAATTATAACAAGAGCTTACTTGAAATTCACTCTTTGAGCAGAAGCAACTTCAACGGTGGACCTAACAAAGAAGACTCCATGAGGAGGAAAGGTTATGACATTATTCAAACGACGGCCTTCAACGTCAATCACCTGCAACACATCCCCGGCCTCAGTCCCGAACACCCCCGCATTCTTGACTATGAACAGCTGCTCCTTCTCCGTCGTCCACAGCATCCGCCACGTACCCGAAAGCGACGGTCCGGTGGTTACCGTTTCCTTCCCGATCGTCCCTAGCGCTTCGATCGATTTGACGATCTGGGTCCTCCTCGAAGGGTCCTTCTCCGTTCGGACGCCTCGCTGCTGATCGGATATGAGGCCCAGGAGGTCGGACTTGGCGAGGACAGCTTCGTTGGTGATGGAGGCGGAGGGGACCGACCGTCTGCTGCAGTTGGTCGTGGGGTGGAGAGGTGGGGAGGGAGTGAGGAAGGAGAGTATCGTAGTCGCCGTCGCCGTCGTCATGGCCGGGTGAGTGGTCGTCGGCCATGGAGATGGAAGGTTGGAGGGAAAGGGGGTTCCTCTTTTTGAACGGAGGAGGTAACGACTACCGGTGGCCTCACGTTTTCTTTAATGATAGAAGGCTAAAAGCGTCTTTTCATTGAGACAGAATAGCTAAAAAGCGACTTCTTGTAGGTGGCCTATATCGGTTGCTAACCTAGTAGACTGTCAGTGAATTCAATTTATATCTCACTCGTTTATTAGATCAAAAATTGTTTTTTATCAAATTCAATTTTAGATTTTTTAGATATTTATTACATCAAAAAATATTTTAGATTAGAAATAATTTTTTATTGATCCAATCCGTGTACAATCCAAATAACTTATATTTTACAAAGTTATATTTTAAAAAATATTTAAATTAATATATTAATATTTTTTTTATTTTTACTAAAATCTATATTATTTATACTATTTTAGTTAATTGGGTTAAATATAGGTTTTGAAGATTTAGATTGAACGCATATATATTAAATAAAATAGATATAATCTTCAAATTTGAGTCAGATTCAAATTTAGATTTTTAAATTCTAATTGAATGTGGATTCAGGCTTGTCTTATCCTTATTTGACTCAAACCCATCCCTATTGGATTTAGTATCAGCTCAAACGAATATATGGAAAAAATACGGTGACCTAAGCACTAGGTTTTGGCTTAAATGAGCTAATTTCGTGTTAATCCATTGGATTATGTCCCTAGTGGACTTGGATCATTGGATTAGCTATCATCTGAGCGGTAGAGATATGTTCTAATTGAACTTCTTTGGGGGTGACCATGTCCCTAATAATGATATCAAATATCAATATGTTTAGACCGACAATGGTACTTAGGAGCTCTTGCTTAGGCAAGGGCAGACATGCTGTCGGTGAAAATTTTCACCAGCGGGCTTCCCTTATGAACAAGGTTAACATTATCTAAAAACTGACTAAGCCATACAACTTCTTGAACTGTAGCAGAATAGGCAATATATTCAAATTCCTTTGTGGAAAGGGCTACACAATTGTCTTGCTACTCCAAGATATATCACGTCCAACAAGTAGAAAAATATATCCAGATGTGGATTTTCTTTGGTAAATGTCACTGGCCCAATCAGCTTCGGGGTAACCTCGCTGTGAAATTGGAGGTTCTATGCAAGTATCTGATTATTCTCATGACAGATTTCCAATGTGCCAATCCAGGATTGGCATGGAAGCAACTGACAATATTAACAAAATGGCAAATGTCTGGACATGTACACAACATTGTATACATCAATCTACAAATCGCATTAGCTTAAGGAGTCTTAGACATTTGCTCTTTTTCTTTGTCTGTCTTAGGGCATTGATCAATACTAAGGCCATGATTCTTTATTAGAGGTGTATCAATAGGTTTAGCCTCATTCTTTATTATAAGGCATAATCTTTTGGATAAAACCTTTCGCCGCTAATCATGCCTTATATCGATCTACAGTTCCATCAAATTTTCTTTTTATTTTTAAAATCCATTTGTTACCGATAACTTTGTGATTAGGTGGAAGATCAACAAGTTCCCAAACTTGGTTCTTTATCATGGAACTGATTTCTTCTTCTATAACATCCATCCATATGTCAAAGGCAGATGATTGTAGCGCCTCTCACTAAGATCGAGGTTCGCTATAATCTTTCTTGACAAAAAGTATCTTCGAGGCACTAAACCTTTCTCACTTCTTACAAGTTTATTAGATAACTGAGAAATTTTATCAAACTCCCATTTTCTTCAATAATTGTAGGATTGCTCCCACTATCATCAAGAGTAGGAGGAGGAAGAGGAGGAATATTCAAGTTATCATTAGGTTCAACTATCTCGTAGAACTCTAGTGATTTTCAAACCTTTTTGCTGTCTGAAAGTCATTTTATAAAAAACATATCATGATTCCACTTCATTCATTCCACCATTATCTTGTTCAGATAACAAGACATAACATTTAGCTTTTTCTAAATACTAATAAACGTACATCTATTAGCTTTTTTGTTCAACTTTCCTCTCAATTAAGATGGGATATGAATAAAATCGACTGACCCCTAGGGATGAAGATGCCCTAAATCAGGTTTCCCACCAGTCCATAACTTATAGGGAGTGGAAGTGACAGATTTGGAGGTAACTCTATCGAGGATATATGCAGCAGTTAATATGGCATCACTCCAAAACATATTTGGAAGGTTTGCATATACTAACATAGAGCGCACCATATCTAATAAAATTTGATTCCATCTTTAAGCAACACCATGTTGTTGCGGTGTATATAGACTGGCTAGTTGTCGCTTAATACCATTATTCTCACAAAGCATTTGGAGTTGTTCAGACAAATATTCACGCCCCGGTCAATTCTAAACACTTTGAATTTAGTACTATGTTGGTTTTGGACTTCCAGCTTAAAGTGTCTAAAATAATCAATTGCTTCGTACTTATGCGAAATCAAATAAACATATGGGTTGTGGGAATAATCGTCAATAAATGTGGTAAAATAATAAGTGTCATTTTAACCCTAACATTAAATGTACCAAAAATATTAGAATGGATTAATTCTAATGGATTACTAGCCCTAATTGTATTTTTAAAGACTTTGTTGTGGATTTGCTTGCTAGACAATGTTCACACACAGGAAGATCAATGCGAGTGAGATCACAAGGCATCCCTTCATCGGCTAATCTTTTCATCCTATCTTTTCCAATATGCCCTAGTCTAGCATTCCATAACATAGTTTTTCACACGTAGTCATTGACAATATAGGAAATCTCACAAGATGACAAAGAAGAAAAAACATATTCAATTTTCGCACTAAATAAACCATCACAAATTAAGCAAAACCATAAACGGAATTATTCAAAGAGAAAATAAAATCATCTAAGGAAAAAGATATATGAAACCCAAGTTTAACCACTGCTACTACAGATAACAAACAATGTCTTATTGTGTACATCATTAAAAATTAAACCTCGTCCAGTGCGAAAGAGGAGCTTATAAGTCCCAATTCCCAGCATATCTTTGGGCGAGTTATTTCCCATGAACAACTATCAGCAATCCAACAAAAAGAATGTGAATGAGCCATAAGCACTTCCTAGCGCACATTACACGAATGATAAATCAGAGTATTGTATTAGAGATATTAGAGATGAGAATGTGTAGAGATTGAAACTAATGTAACTTTTCTGTTTTTCGATGTGTTACTGTAGCAACGGCTATTTCCTCTGTTTCTCTGCTTTGCTTGTTGCACAAGCTTTCCAGAATGTTCCTAATTGTGTACATATAAATGGCTTAATGCCAATATTGAATGAATCTTTACACAATTCTTAACATGGTATCAGAGCAATACAAGGGTTTTGCGACAGCAATTTGATCAATTGCTGTTCCCAAATGCTTCATGTGGTTTTGCTGCGCCGGCATCATCATCGCAGTGGAAACCTATTGTTTTTGCTTCTGCTGGTGATCCTTTGGTGTGGAAGATCAGAGTTACACAAGAAAGGAAGTTTTGAGAGGGTTTGGCGTTCTTACTCTCCTAATCTGATTGAACTCTTATTGTTCTGTGTGACAAATCTTTACTGTTTGTGTTGATTCAAGTTCACAGTTCCTAATTCGTCAGATTGCTTTATTTGAGCTGTTTGCATTAATTTGGATACACAAGGTAGTAATGGCAAATGATCGAGTTGATACTTTTACTCATGATAATCAGAGAGGAAGTACTTCTGATCAAAACACTTCATCAATGTTACCTGATTTGTCGAGGTTTCCTGTTGATCCATTGTTGCAGCTTCAATGGCAAACAATGTTTGGAAATTCAGGTCAATCATCAACATCAAATGCTGTGTTTTTAAACAATGCACTTCGTTATCCATATCCAATTCATGTTCATGCTCCTTCGTTTGTAACAATTCGGTTGAATTCAAAGAATTTTTTGCTATGGGAATCTCAGATTCTGAACTTGATCGAATCACAGAATTGTATTGGTTTTATTGATGGATCTATAACTTCTCCTTTACATATTGGCGCTTCTGATTCCATTGCTGTTAATGGAGAGTTTATGGCATGGAAAAGAACTGATAAATTGATAAAGGGATGGATAATTGGATCGTTGAGTGAGGAAATTCTGCGTCAAGTTGTTGGACTGGATACAGCTGCAGATGTGTGGAAATCATTAAAGGATTATTTCAACAAAAAGACTATGGATAGGGAGTTAACATTACATCATCAGCTTGAAACATTACGAAGAGATAATTGTGAATCTCTCGATGACTACCTTCTGAAATTCAAAGCAATTTGTGATGAACTAGCTGCAATCGACAAACCACTAATGGATGATAGGAAATCGTTTTGGTTGCTAAATGGCTTAGGAGCAAACTACCAAATGTTCACTACTATGATGTTGAGGCCACCATTACCTAACTATATTGAATTGTTGTCAATGTTGCATAGCTATGAATCCAGGATTTTACTCCAAGATTCAAATTTGGTGACACAACAAGTTGCATTTGCTGCAAACAAGTATAAAAAGGCAAAAGCAAGTGGTCAGAAGTTCACTTCAGAGAATCGAGGCTTTGAACCTGCTGCTATGACAAATTCCTTGGCCTCAGAACTAGCAAGCAAGCTTACTATTAATACTGATGCAAGCAAATCTCCTTTTCAGCCTGTCAAGTCTGATGAAGAACTTAAAGAAGCATTACGCAAATTTAAAACTGTCTGCCAGATTTGTAGAAAACCAGGACACACTGCATTCAAGTGTTTTAAACGAAACACTATATTCAAGGAGAAGAAGTCATCTGATGAGACTAAGCATGCTCAACATGCTCTGAGTGCTTTTCAGGCTCAGAATGTTGATGTCAATCAATGGTTGCCAGATTCAGGTGCGTCCTCTCACATGACTGGAAATCTCTCCTTATTTGATGATTATGTGTCCTATGATAAATCAGATGTTGTGTTCATTGGTGATGGGAAACAATTAGATATTGAACACATTGGTTCTGTTAATATATATACTGTTTCTGGACCTGTAAGACTAACTAATGTGTTGCATGTACCTGCTTTACAACAAAATTTGCTGTCCATTAGTCAGTTCACCTCTGATCACAATTGTGTTTTTCATTTTAACTCTGAGGGATTCCATGCAACTGACAGAGGGTCTGGAAGAGTAATTCTATCTGGCACTCGAACAAGCAGCATCTACAACATCATGTCTGAACAACACATTGGTCTTTATTCAAATCGGCAAAGGAAGACATCAGATTTATTTTGGCATTGTAGACTTGGACATTGCTCTTTTGAGACACTCAAAGTTTTGAAGAATCAAGGACGAATACAAACATCATCTGAGAAGCTTGATTCTGCTGTTTGTAGTAGCTGTCAACTAGCAAAATCTACCAAATTACCTTTCTTAGATAGTGATGCTAGATCTGATGTGCCTTTCAATAAAATTCATTGTGATCTATGGGGACCAGCTCCTCTGTTGTCAACTGAAAAATTCAGATACTTTGTCATTTTTGTTGATGATTGTACTAGGTTTATATGGTTCTATCCATTATACAATAAATCTGGTTTCTTTACTATCTTCAAACTGTTTGAGAAACTGGTTGATAGGCAGTTTTCTGCCAAAATAAAGTGTCTTCAGACTGATGGAGGGGGAGAATTTGCAAGTCATGCTCTTCAAACATACTTGGCTGAGAGAGGAATTTTGCATCAAGTAACCTGTCCTCATACTCCTGAACAGAATGGAGTTGCTGAAAGAAGACACAGATCCATTGTAGAGACTGGTCTAGCTCAGCTATTTCATAGCAAAGTGCCAAGTCAATTTTGGGTACATAGTTTCCAAACTGCTGTATTTGTACTCAATAGGAGGCCGTCATCTGTTTTGCCAAACAATTCATCTCCATTTTTTGAATTGTTCAAAAGAGAGCCTGACTATTCTTCCTTACGAGTGTTTGGCTGCAGGTGTTATCCATGTCTTCGCGCATACAACAATAATAAGTTTCAGCCACGATCTCATCCATGTGTGTTCTTAGGGTATAAGACATCCTATAAGGGTTATGTGTGCTATAATCCTCAGACCAGAAGATTCCATATATCAAGACATGTGATTTTTGATGAGCAAGTTTTTCCTTTTGCTGTCACAGGTCATAGTTCTTCAGCTTCATCCTCTCAAGCAAGTTTTACTACTCATTTAGACTTTGTTCCTTTGCCTAATATACTATCATCCACAACAAGACAAGATGAAGCATTGTTTTCATCTGATCAAGAAAATCGATCTGATCTTCCTGACTTAACTCCTTCCACAACTGTCAGTAATGAAGAGAAAAGTTTGTCTTGTATTCCAGAGTGTGATGCTTCACTTCCATCTTCTTCTAAGACCAAGAATGTCGAAGGCCACTCCATGATTACTAGATCCAAAGCAGGTATTCTCAAACCAAATCCAAAATATGCTTTGATCACAGCTGTTGAAGCTATTTCTGAACCTACTTCAGTCAAGGCTGCACTTTCTCATCCTGGATGGTTAAAAGCAATGCAAGAAGAACTAGCTGCTTTGGAGGAGAATGATACATGGGAGCTGGTTGATAAGGACAAACATATGAATATTATTGGTACTAAGTGGATTTTTAAAGTAAAATACAATGCTGACAATACAATTGAGAGATTGAAAGCTCGACTAGTTGCAAAAGGCTATAATCAGCAGCCAGGAGTTGATTATTCAGAAACATTCTCACCTGTTGTCAAGCCATCAACTGTAAGACTTGTTTTATCTCTTGCTTCTATTAAAAATTGGTTTGTACACCAAATGGATGTTAAGAATGCATTCCTTAATGGTAAGTTGCAAGAAACTGTCTACGTGTCTCAGCCACCAGGGTTTAAGAATGCATTGTTTCCGAATGCTGTTTGCAGACTTAAGAAAGCACTTATATGGTCTTAAGCAGGCACCGAGGGCTTGGTACAACAGGTTCAGCTCTTTCTTATTTTCTCAAGGGTTTCTGTCAAGCAATGCTGATTCTTCTTTGTTCGTTTTGAAACAAGATGATAACATTGTTGTTCTTCTTTTATATGTTGATGACATGTTAATTACTGGAAATACATCAAGTCTATTAGACAAATTTTTGGTTCAGCTTCATCAGGAGTTTGCTATGACGGATCTTGGACAAGTTCATCACTTTCTTGGTATCCAAGTGCAAACATTTACATCAGGTCTTTTCTTGTCTCAAAAGAGGTATGCTCTGCAGTTACTCCAGAAAGCAGGGTTACTGGATTGTAAACCATTGTCCACGCCAATGATTAACAAACTTATCATTCCAGAGAATTCTCCTCTACTCTGCAATCCAACTTTGTATAGGGAATTAGTTGGTTCATTGCAATATTTAACATTTACGAGGCCTGATATTATGTTTGCTGTTAATTGGGTATGTCAGCATATGCATCAACCTACTGAATTTCATCTTGCTCAAGTGAAGAGAATTTTGCGTTATGTAAAGGGCACCTTGGAGTATGGGCATTTTCTTACCTCTAATACTGATTTTCAGCTGTCAGCTTACTCTGATGCTGATTGGGCAGGTTGTCAAACTACACGCAGATCTACTACAGGGTATTGCACATTTGTTGGTGCTAATTGCATTTCATGGTCTTCTAAGAAACAACCGACTATTTCTAGATCGAGCACAGAAGCTGAATATCGAGCCATGGCAGTTGCTGCAGCTGAAATAAATTGGATCACTTATTTGCTTCAAGATCTTCACATACTTCAAACTAATGTTCCTGTGCTCTATTGTGACAATCTGAGTGCTTTGTTTCTCTCTGTCAATCCTGTGTTTCCATGCTCGTACTAAGCATATTGAGATTGATTATCATTTTGTGAGAGAACAAGTTGCTCTGAAAAAGCTTGAAACACGGCACCTCTCCACAACAGATCAGATTGCTGACATTTTCACAAAGGCATTACTGTCTCAGCCTTTCTCCAGAATTTTGAGCAAGCTTGGAATTGTGGATATGTCCAGCTTGAGGGGGGTATTAGAGATATTAGAGATGAGAATGTGTAGAGATTGAAACTAATGTAAATTTTCTGTTTTTCGATGTGTTACTGTAGTAACGGCTATTTCCTCTGCTGTTGCTTGTTGCACAAGCTTTCCAGAATGTTCCTAATTGTGTACATATAAATGGCTTAATGCCAATATTGAATGGATCTTTACACAATTCTTAACATATTGGACGATACCTTTATGGGCTCGGTGCAATCACGAGCAATGTGTCCAAGCTTCTTGCAATTGTAGCACTTGATCTTCCGAATATCTTTCTGACCACCCCTCTTGCCACAACGGCGCTTCTTACCCTTTTCCTGAATATCCTTTACCTTGTTCAAGGGAGCCTTACCTTTGCCCTTGTTCTTTTTAGGGCGACTTTTAAAAGTACTAGGTTTGAAAACTAAGATAGCAGCAACATCATTGCATGCGGCATTGCGACACTCATCTTCAAGTTCTAGATGATGAGTTAACTGGGAAAAGTTTTCACAGTATCATTGGGAGTCATAATTATCTTCATACTTTCCCAAGATTCTGGTAAGGAGTGCAACACAGCCAAACTTGTTGCTCATCAGTTATGTTATTGTCAGCGGCCTTCAAGTCCCTAATCATTTTGAACATTTTACGAAGATACTAAACCATCTTGATGTTGGGAGCCATCTTATAAAACTCGAATTGCAGTGTCAAAGCACGCAGACGAGTGGCCGAGGTCTTATCAAACTCTTTGTGGAGTGTGTCTCACATGTCTTTGGCAGTCTCATTTACCTCAAATTGGCTAATGAGATCATTTTGCATCGCAGAAGACAACAAAATGTAGCGAGCAGTTTGATCTTTCTTTTTCCATTTTTTATAGGCTTGCATTTGACGGCCTTTTTGTGGAGAGTGTTCTTTAGATTGCGCCTAACAAATTGTCACGGTGTCTAAAATACCTTGGTCATTTAGAGATATTGGATCTTGCGGTGCTCAAATAACAAAGTTAGCACCATCCAACTTCAAATCAACTATTACATTTTTGGATGTCATCGATAAAATAAAGACAACATGCGCGCACGTATTAAATAATGACAATACACACGATACATTTTTTGCTCATTTTTTATGAAAAAATAATTAATTAAATTTCCAAAAATCAAGTTTGAAAATTTTGCTAGTTAAATAACAAGCTAGTAATCATCACCATCATTATTTTTTATTTAAAAATTATTTAATCAAAAAAATGAGAAAATTGGAGATAATAATTAAACACGTAGTTTAAAATTCTCCCACTGTCCCAAATAAATTTGATAAGTAAATACAATATTTCACACGGAAAAATTGTAATTTCACGGAGAAATTAATTTATCAAATTAGTATGATAACGCATAACAGTATTAATAATTCACAAAGAATAAGAAATCCATTCACATAGAACGATTTTGTGGTGTTGAATTAATATTCGACAAATTTAATAAAAAATTAAATCAAATATAAATTATTATAATTCAATTTTATTAAACTTATTTAAAAATCGGATGATTTCTCTTCTGCCCAATGGGGTAAATGTCCAAAGATAATATTGCTGACCGACAGTAAAATGGTCAAGATGGAAAAGTTGTCCAATAGATGATCCGACCCATTTATCCATTAAAACCATTTATCCCCCAAACCACATGATCTCACCAGCACGAATCGGGAAAGAAGTGGTGCCACCGCCCTTTCTCGCCGGCAAGCCGTCGCTGGCTTGTCCGGCGCCCACTGGGAAGCCCACGGCGACAGGGTGATCGCTGCCAGGTGACCACGATCAGATGTGGCCACGATCATAGGTGTGTAATTTCGCCTGACTGACTGTCGGGGCCTTTGACAATTTGCAAATTACAAATATTTGCTATAAACAATCAATTTAATTTGTAATGAATCAAATAATTAGTGCAAATAACGAATATGAGATTAACAAGTATGATTACAAAACAAAAAATTGATATTGCATGACAGTAGATAATAGCAAATTACTAAGATTCGCCATAAATTATCAATTTCATTTGTAATAATCAAATAGCATGAGACTCAATTAACAATTTGATTATAAATACAAACTAATTGATATCGCACATCACAAAAAATAATACAAAATAATTAAATTTAGATATGCACCAAAGAGATTATACTAAGTAATCATATATTGTAGCGTCATTATGTGCTAACATGTCAATAAAAACTCTACTTAACAATCAAATAGGACAAGTGTTACAACCTTAGTCCATGGACGCACCAGGTGCTAGGATTTAACAGTTGTTCCTAAGGACGCCGGGTCGAAGACGGGTAGCAAGGGCTATTCGAGTGGTGAAGCAATTGACCAACAGTAATATGTGTTATAGTTGCAGGGTGACAAGCTACCAACCATGTGGCTGAGTTCGAGACCAAGAAACCTCAAGATGGCGCCAGTCGGGTGCTGGTGACTGAGTATCATGACCAGGCGTTGTGGGTGTGTCGGTGTATGCATCGGCAGAGCAAGGTTAAGGGTAACCGAGTGTGACGAGCAGTGCTGATCATCCTACCGAGCATGGACGAGCAATGCCGAGGAATCTGCCGAGCAAAGTTTCGAGCAGCGCGTACCGGGAGTACCGAGCAGTATGCCGAGCAGTCCAGCAGTACCGAGCATGAGTAGTGGTACTAGGTGTCGGCAGGGGAGGGCAGCGTGTGCGAACATGAGCGAGCGTGATCGGTAGCGGGTGCCGGTAGCATGCAGCATGTAGCGGTAGTGGTGCACGAGCACTGGTGGGTGGGCACAGGAGCGTGCCGAGCGAAATAGCGGCATGCCAGTATTGGGCGAGTGGCACAGGGGTCCAGCGGTAGTGTGTTCCGACACTTGGACGAGAAGTGCAGGACGTGTTGGGAGGTTGATCGAGGGTTCGAGCATTGGATAAGGTCGAGCCAGGGGGTGAGACGTGATGACTAGCGGCGCAGCCGAGGGATGTGGTGAAGGTTTGTTGCTGATAAGATACCGTATCTTGGGAGATTAGGATATCTTATCACCATGCACGAGCAATGGTTTTGCAACTAACTCTGGGAATGGATAAACATGGACGAATCCAGCCGGTATTGTGGTTGTCAGCATAATGACGCGGCAGTATCTTGAGGCAATCTTTTGGAGAAAAGATTTGGGATGAGATATTGGTTTATCTGGAGTTTGGGGATGAGCACGTGAGGCTTCTCCATAAAAGGAGAAGGCTGGACTAGAAAAGGAGGAGGAGAAGAATGTTGGAGTTTCTGGTTTCAAAGTTCATGTCTTTCCTGTGGAGTGGAGAGAAACCTCATTAGGCAAGGGAACGACGTGAAGTGTTGTAGACCAGTTCAGGGGAATTGGATCTTCACGAGGGGCGACTGCACCGAGTGGTCAACGTTCGCCTAAGGATCGAGGTACAGCTTTGGTTCTTCTACAACCTGTTTGTAATTATTGGCTGAGTGTTTTGTATGTAAACAAGTTGGTCGTGGGCGACAACTTGGGGTTATGATCGTGAGAACATATTGTGGGTGGGGGCTCTTTGTTCTCGCTACTCTTCGGGGGAGAAGAGTTAAGCATCGTGGGGCTTGCATGTTCACAGTGTCAAGCGATCAGGGTAGGTTGATTGCTTATTTCCTTGTTCTTGTTTAATTGAATTAAGGTTGGGACATGGGTCCCGTAATTGGTGGTGTCGGCGTCTGATTTGGTACCGGCAACTAGTTTTGTGATTTCAGGACTTGGTTGAAATACCGAGCAGGGGTGATCGATATTTGGATTGGTAATTGGGTGATCGGTCATTGGGTCGCTGCATACTACGTACTTGGCGAATTATAGTTTCTGGTGTGTTGATTGGTCGTAATTTGCTTACCGGTAGCCGATCAGTAATATCGTGGTGCTAGGCAGTTGAGTGCCAGTATTTTGACCGGTGTTTGCTGTTCTTCGTAGGATCAAGCGGGAGCCTCGTACCACTAAATTGAGCGGTAATTGCGTGCCGCTATTTACCGTGGCAGCGCCGGGCTTTAGGGGTTGCTTCGTGCCGCTGTTTGGAGCGGTATTCTGTTGCGTGCTGATTGAAAGACTAGTGTTTTAGGGAGTGAAACACACCGCGCGGTGTGCGTTTAGGGCAAAATTTTTTGCTCTTGTTCGATGCCAGTGACAACAAGCATATAATCACACACACTGGACTTGGCATATCTCATAATAATTCATATAGAAAAATACGAACATATACATAACATGCATTCTACTTATACCAATGTAAGAAGTATGAATTTAAATTACATACCTTTGCAGCAGAACTAAGTAGGAGGCCTAGGTTCGACCAGCACATTCACAATATCCACTAGAAACATTTATGTACTATCTACCGTTTTAAACTCAATGACCAAGATGGATGTCTTGTTAAGAGAAGATTGAGAGAGCTGAAATTTCCTTGGATGATTTTTTTTTGTCAATAGAACTCTTAAATAGAAAAGTTCATGAGGATACTCTAAATTTGAATACAACTATATCAATAGACACATTTATTAATGAGAGAGTAGTGGATTCATATAAAAGTGCTAGTGAATATATCTTTTTTACTAAATAAATTGTGACCCCGAAATTATTGAACAAGGTCTTTATTATATATCATTGCACAAGTCTTAATAATTGAGATAATAATATTATTATGTGATTATTTACCATATTAATAATTACCAAATCACTAAAATCACTCCGCTCTCGGACCACCTTCTTTCTTGGCGACCGTTGGTGCCTTGCAAAGGATGCCGTCACCGCTCTCCCTCTCCTCCGACACACACTCTCCCCTCCCCCTCCCACCCTGCCGCCTCCCTCACTCCCCCGCCCAATCCAAGCTCCTCCCCCACCAAAGCCAGCCCCTCCCCCTAGTGCCAGCCTCGCCACCCCTACTCCATTCGACGCGTTCCTCTTCCTCCACTACTCCGCCAAAGCCGCTGCCATTTGTTTATGGTCAGCAAAAGTTGATCTATTCGAGGTCCAGATAGGAGCACGGGACACAGTTGAGGATAGCTTTGTAGATGCTACGTGAGCACCACCTGTATGCAAACTCTCCAAGTGTGAGTTTTAGTTGTCTAATGTGGTATTCTTGAGAGATGTGGTATCAATGTTGGAATCACGATGGATCCATCCAAGGTTGAGGTAGTCTTGAGATGGGAACGACCTACCAAAGCCACAGAGATGCAGAGTTGTCTAGGATTGGTTGGATACTATAGGAGGGTCATACAAGGTTTCTCTTCCTTGGCAGCCCCTCTCACATAGCTGACTAGGAAAGATGAGCAATTTGTGTAGATAAATGCATGTGAGCAGAGTTTTTGAATTCTACAGGAGAGACTTACTACAGCTCTATTACCGAGTCTACTTGATGGCCATGATTACTTCATAGTGCACTGTGATGCGGCCAACATTGCATTTGGTTGCGCTCTAATGCAGAGAGGCAGAGTTATTGCTTACACATCCCGACAACTAAAAGTTCATGAGCAAAGCAATCTGACACATGACTTGGAGCTTGCAGTAGTCATGATTGCTTTGTGTATATAAAGGCATTGTCTCTATGGAGTGTCCTTCTAACTCTTCACCTATTACAAGAGCTTGAAGTTGACCTTCATGCAAAAGGATTTGAATAGCAGATAGTGTAGATGACTAGATTTACTTGTGGACTATCATATTGACATTGCCTATTATCCTGGTAAGGTAAATGTGGTGGCAGATGTCCTGAGTAGGAGGCTGGTCATATGTGGAGCCAAACTGTCAGCCATGGGTATCAAATATGAAGACTTATGGGAGGACATAGTAGACCGACACCTTGTGGCAGTGTTGGTAAGGCAAACAATTAATCCAACGACAATGGATCGTATTAGGTAGGCTCAGGTAGTTGACTAGTTACCTGTGCAGTGGTTTATATAGGGGACATATTCTGGACTGGTCAGAGATGCAGATGGCTTGTACATGATGAGAGGATGACTGTATGTAGTAGATGTAGCAATACATCTAAGACTACGTGATGACATCCTTCATGAGGCCCATTACTCTCACAGTGCATTCAGGATAAGTGAAGATATATCACGACTTGTACCGATCTTATTGGTGGTTTTGGCTAAAGAAAGATGTCCTCAACACTGTGTCATGATGTCTTGTATGTTAGCAGGTCAAAATAGAGCACCAGCTACCAAGGGTTTTGTTACATTCGTTGCGACCACTATAGTGGAAGTGGGATTATATCACATGTGATTATGTCATGCATCTACCTCTTCTAGGCTCCAGATGGATGCAATATGGGTTATTGTCGATAGGTTGACAAAATCGATACACTTTATTCCAATTCATATGTCCTATCATGTATCGACATTGGCCAGGCTATCCCTATCAAGTATTGACGAAATCGGTGCACTTTATTCCAATAGTCAAGCTCCACGAAGTTCCCCAAGAGATCATATCAAATGGGGATCCCAAATTCACCTCTTCCTTCTAGAAATCTTTCCAGAGAGAACTTGGTACGTAGACCAAGTTCAATGTAGCCTATCACCCATTGTTTGATGACCAGTTTGAGAGGACAATTCAGATCTTGGAGGACTTGCTTCGGTCGTGCATGATAGACTTTGGTGGATATTAGTAGGAGCACCTATCATTAGTGGAATTTGCATACAAAAACAGCTATTAGGTCAGTATGGGGAAATCACCTTTTGAGGCTTTGTATGGTAGGCCGTGCAAATCGCTGTCATATTGGCAAGAGGGCGTTGAGCCTTTGATAGTAAGAGCTACTCCAAGACTCCTAGAGGATGGTTGAGTTGATATGATAGAGGCTGCCAGTAGCTCAAGATAAATAGGGGGCTTATGCAGACTAGCAACGTAGGGTCATTGTCTTTTCATTTCCTTGTGTTCTCATTTTTCTATGAAAAACTTTGTCTTTATAAACATATCTTTCTACCTTGAATTTCAAATAATATTATTATCATCCTTTTACTTTTTGTTGAGTTTTCCCAATAATGTCATCCACCAAAATTTGCCATCAAAGTTGGTTGCACATCAAGGTACCCATACATCAACTATACTTTGAAGTATATATTTACGTTGTCATATCTGTGGTGAACCATTATACATTTGAGTATGTTGTTATTTAATCCTCTTTCTATTTTTTTGACATTTGATGAAAGTCTATAACTTTTGACCAAATCTAGGACCTTGATCTTGTATACCTACAGTTTGGTTAAATCTTCTATTTTGGTAACTCTATTACTATTATTTTGTTATTATTTTTCGTCATTCATTCATGTCATATTTTTTATTCATCTATTGTAATCTACAAATATATATAGCAATTGATTTAAATTAATCTTATCTTGTTTGATCAAGAATTCTCATGCATGCATCATATAGATTATGTTAGATGTTGAGTTGGGTTCGTTTATAGGTCGTGTGGTTCGAGCTTGCTAGTAGATTTGTAAACGCCATTTTCGGGTTGGGGTTTTACCCAATTTAAGTTTTGCCTGGTTCGGGTTAGTATCGAGTTGGTTCGAACGAGCTCAAGCTAGACCAATTTTCAAACTATGAGTATGAGGCCTAGACGGCCATATGAGTATGTTATGGAGGTTGAGTATGCTCGATATGCATATGATATTTTTAGATATGATACAGTAGAGCATTAGTTAACAGTGTATACACGAGATATAGATATGATTTTTATGAGTTAGCTAGGATTTTAGGCCTATATCTATGCCATCGCAGTGTTTAGTATTCATTTGGAATTTTCTGGGCATTTCATTTGCATGTAGCATAAGAATTTCAGATCACTAGATATTGCCCATGTGGGCCTAATTTGATTGAGTTCAGGGTTCGGGGCCCATTTAGACTTTTAGCCTTGATTACCACCTATATAGTCACTTTTGGGACTCAAGTCAGTTTTAACTTTTAACCGTCTCAATCCGAGCTTTTTGTCCATATGTATAGTGCACGTACTCCTAGGTGGGCTCCATTAGGCCACGAGTTATCGGACATCCCAATTGTGCCACATGGCAAGATCTGAGCTGTCCACTTAGCTTTATCTTCACCCATTGATTTCCAAAGTTTCCAACATTTTGAAAATTTCCACTATTATGCTGCCGCTACTTAGGCTCGCCACTAGTGAATCTCCGCCTTTCCCCCAGCTACCGTATTGATACGACAATGACCACCTCGCGGTGGACTATCAGTCCGTACCCACGATCGCCACCTGCGCCGCCGCTGGTGACGATGTTTTCGCAGTCACTTTTAGCCATCACCGCCACCCATTCGGGCTGTTTTCCGGTGCTGGTGAGTGTCCTCTGGTGAAGCCAACCACCCCAATGGTTTCCCTCGCTGAGATCTACAGTTTGGGACCAACACCGTCCACCACCGCGGCAAACGACGGCGATCCGCCCCCATTCTTATTGTTTTCCGGCCAGCCCGTGGCCGGCTCCTCCGATGGTCGCCACCATCACGTTCGCCATCCTCCCCTCTTTCGATCGCGACCGACGGCCACCTCAACTGCACTACCGTTGGCGTTCTCCGGAGAGGGGCATCGCCACCCTCTGATCGGCCTGTTTGTTTGTTTGCCCGCTTTGCGGTCCACCTGTCTGTGTTTGTGTCCACGTGATCGTGCCCGAGTTCGCCAGTCCTAGCCCATGTCCGTATCCACCAACCCAACCGACCCAGCATAGCAGTTAACCCAAACCGAGTTGGTTTAGTTCGGTTTGGTCTAGTTCAACATGGTTCGATCCATTTCAGCTCGTTTTCATCTGTTCTTGCACCATTTTCGGTAATTTGAGAACCTCTATATTAGTTATAATACATATTCATATGATTTAGCATGATTGGATGTTATGATTATTTTTCTTTATTTATTATTTTATTTAATTAATTAATTAATCATTTATTTATTTATCTATTTATTCATTATTTTTTATTTATTTTATTTATATGTTTATCATATACGATGAATGTTTACATGATTATTTGTTGTTATTAATATTATATTTACTTATGAATATTAGTCTTATTATGTTTACTAAATTGTATGTATATATATGTATGTATATATATATATATATATATATATATATATATATATATTCGTTATGTATGTGTTATTATTTATTTGCATTTAATTATGTATTATTGTGTTGTATGACTATGATTTTATTAATATTCATGATTAATGAATATTAACTATTTGTTCATTTATTTATTTATTGAATTATTATTATTATATATATATTTATTTATTTATTTATATGTTTACTAACACGAGTATATATGATATTTACTCGTGTTTACCCGTATATTTATATAGTGTAATTATATTATTATCTTATAATTAGAGTATTACTTACATTCATGTTTATGTATTTATTATTTATCTAATTATCTATGAGTCCATTTTCTTGTTTATTTATTTATTTATTATTTAGTATTATTATGTCTCGATTTGTGTGCCAAATGTTTAGTTATAGGTTTGTTAGTATTGTTTTCTTTATTGTGATGTATTGATGATATGAGCACACACCACAAGCACACATCATATAGAGATGTTAGTATTTTATTTAGTAGTGGGTTCCGATGTAGGTTTCGGAGTCTTAAGCTCACTGTAGATGTACAGATACGCTTAGAGCTTGGACCATAGGTCCGTAGGACTCTCCCTTTTGCTTGACTCCTTGCGTGTAGAGTTTGATCATATTTTATACATAGGACAGCATCAGTGGCATTTTATTGCATCCCTCTGATGTCGGGCTAGCCGTGTTTTCTACCCATGTTTAATAAAACTATAAGGATGAGATCCCTTGTTGGTTTTCGAACTAAAGCTCCAGAAATATATAATACAAGCCTCTTTCATAAGCCTATTATATGAGTATGCTCATTTTTATGGATTTTACATATAAGAGAGTGAGCAGTATGGAGATATGTATGAATCGCACTAGTACTCCTTCAAACCATGAGGTAGTGTCGTGTATGATGGTACTGCATAATGCAGAGTATTTCCAGAAACTGTGGCACTAACTTAACTGTTCCTCTTGCCACTCGAGTACTGTGGCGGGTGTTATGGAATGTGTGAGGGCATAAGTGTTTTATGTATGTATGAATATGAATATGTGCCGTGCATACGAGCCGGCAATTGCTTAAGTATGTTTGGTTACCGTCCAGTGTGAGGCAATCTTGAAGTTTCATAAATTTTTATGGGTAATGGAATACCCATTTGCTAGATTTTATTAGTTATTTTTCGGACCAGTAGCATTCGTTACTGACGGTTTTCATATAATACATTTAGGTCATGCAAATCTTGAGTCAACTTTGGTGGGAGGATAGATAAATGCTACACACACTTGGGCTTAGTACAATTATTTACTTTCTTAATTTTATTCATGTTCAATATGTTTTGATGTGTATTTAATAATGTCTTCCATTCTCATGACACTAGAAAGGTTATTTCGATCTATTTTATCGATCGAGTCATACTGACTGACAACTTTAAATGTGATTTGACTCGATCGTAACATTTTTTATTCGGTTTTTAAGTAAACCGAAATTGAGGTGTTACAAGATTGTTTGGAGCTTCGAGACCAAATCCGTTTAGGACTCATTTTTTATTATACAATTATCTAATGGGTGGGTTGTTTTATATCATAGGACTAGTTAAGTGATGGCTTTATCGCAACTAGCTTAATCAAGGTCATTTCGACATCGTGTTTAATAACCCTAGAGGATGAGATCCCTTGAATTATTTTCGAAAAAGAAAATACTCATTGCAAGTTGCCTTCTTTCTAGGGGTCTATTAACATTATTATTCTCTACGTAAGCCTACTATTATTATATTATATTTTCAAGATTTTGAGAGTGGGGAGATTGTTGGAGATTGTTTCGGGTAAGTCACACATCGAGCAGTAAGCCCCAGGGTGCGACCTATTGAGGAGCCCAATTGTCTCATTGTCAATGGGATCGACACAGCTCTCTACTTTCTCTTCTTGATGCATCATTTTTTCCCCTGCCCCTATGAGCTTCTCCCGGAGAGGTATGGTTACGAGTACCGTATTCTCTGGTGCATGTCATGATTGCGGTGTACTTGGCTAGTCTTCAAAACTCAGAGGAGAGGAGCGTGGTGGAATTGGAGAGGATAGGAGAACGGGTATTGCCCAATCAGCTACCGGTCGCACACCCATGTAATTTCCTTTGGGTGTTGTGTGATTCTTTTTGTGATGTACTATCCGGTTCTTGTTTTACTTTAATATGAACTATTGGGTTCATATGCTAGTTTAATATTATAGTTATTTTATTTTATGAACCGGTAACTTGTACATAACTTGTTAGTAATGTTTTTTTCTAAAAAATATTTATGTAGGTGGTGTGCCTAGAGTGTTGGTGGCAAATACAAGGGGATGCTATAATCTTCACACATACACATACTCCTATTGCGTTGTTGTCATGTTGTTTTATGCTACTTTTCCAATTTATTTTGGTCATCGCACATCTTTACTTTTGGCTTAGTATACTAATGTAATAATCCCATATTTTGAGAACTTATATTTCCAATAATAATATATAATATTTTGAATAATGTTTTCATTTTCTTTGTTTTATGTGCTTGTTGCGGTTGTGGGTAGTGGTTGCCTTCCATCCAAGATGCCAAGTAGGGTTAGATCTTAACGGGTTTTGTGGGCATGGTCATCCTTGAAATTAAGTTAAGAGATAGCAAAATTAAATAATATAATATTTCAGTTCGGTTCAAGGATGAATTGGGCATGGGATGTTACATTTCAACCCCAACATTGTGAGACTACAAATTATATCTAACAACTTTGAGATTAAACTTATGATCTTTTAAATGTTGCAATCAGTCGGACAGTTCAATAGACTACCTAGTGAGGACCTCCACATTCACCTGCTGAACTTTATGGCAATCTGTGATTCATACAAGCAGTACCAAGTGTTTGAAGAAGCAATCAGACTAAAACTATTTCTATTTTCTTTGAATAGGTAGCTAAATTGTGGTTTAATTCATTGATACCCAACTCGATCACTACTTAAGAAATGTCAAGAAAATTCATGTTGAAATATTTTATACCTTCTAGGATAGTGCAATTTATGAATGAAATTACTTCATTTGTTCAATTGGATAACAAATCCTTCTATAATACATGAGAGACATTTACGAATTTATTAAGAAATTGTCCTTATCATGGGATTGAACCATGGGTTGAGATTCAAACCTTTTACAATGGGTTGATGAGCCAAACCAAATCAATAGTCGATGTTGCAGCAAGATGGTTCATTATGACAAAAACTTATGATGAAGCTTATGAGTTGATGGACAAACTATCTTCTAATCACTATCAAATGATGTATGAAAGAACAACAAGGAAAACTATGTCAAGAGTAAGACAAATCAATGCTCTATAATGCACTCATCAAATGATACATGAAAGAACAACAAGGACTCAAGTCAATGCACAAATAGCACAAGCTCTGTCTTGTGATTTTTGTGGAAATGATCATTCATGGGAGTAGTGTCCCTTGTAGACTGAGACAACCAACTTCATAGGTTATTACAATAAGAATGAGAGCAACCCATACTCCAACACCTATAACCCAAGCTATAGAAACCATCCAAATTTCAGAGGTGGTGGAAACAAACCTTGCGGGCAAAAACCTTAAGTTCAAGCCCACACAACGCCAGGATTTCAAGCCTGAGCACAAAATAGGATGCAACCACCTGTTGAAAAGAAGTTATCAATGGAAGAAATATTTATATAGTTTTTACAGACTCAACAACAATAGATGCAAACCCAACAAGCTTCCATCAGGAACTTGTAAAACCAGCTGGACAATTAGCAATTGCTTTGAACAAATTCTCACCTGGAAGGCTCCTGAGTGACGCAATGGAAGAAGGTAAAGATTGCAAAGCAGTCGAGTTAAAAAGTGGAAAGGAACTGCCTGATCCCTACAAAAATCAATAGCCAGATGTAATTGAGGATAAAGAGAGTCAAGACATGGATAAAGAAAATGAAGATTGATGGATGGAAGTACAAAAACTAATTCCTCAACCTTAACCAACAAATTATGTTCCAAGGCTTCCTTATCCATAGAGGTAATAAAAGAGTAGGTTGAACCAGAATTTCCAGAATTATCTGAACATCTTCAAAAAGTTGACAATAAACATCCCATTTGCCAAGGCATTAGAGCATATACCAAGCGATGCCCAATTCACGGAGAAGATCTTGTCCAAAAAGAAAAAGCTAGAGGAGTTTGAAATTGTGGCACTTAATGAAGAGTGCAGTGCAGTTATGCAAAGGAAATTATTATCAAAGTAAAAGGAGCTAAGAAGATTTATAATTCTTAGCTCCATTGGATCAAAATTTTCATGCAAAGCCCTCTGTGATTTAGGCTTTGACATAAATTTGATATCACTGTCCATTTACAAAAAATTGATGCTAGGGAAAGTAAAACCTCATACAGTAAAGTTACAATTAATAGAGAGATCCTATATTTTTCCATGAGGATAAATTGAGAATATTTTAGTGAAAGTGGTCAAATTCATCTTCTTAGTAGACTATGATATTAGACATGGAATAGGACAAGGATGTTCCCCTCATTATGGGACAACAATTTCTTGCAACAAGAAGAAATGGTCAACAATGAACAAGTATTGTTTAACATCTTAAAAGCCATGAAATACCCAAAATCAACTTATGACTATTTTGAAGTCAATGTCATCCAACAAATGGTAACAGAAAAATAGGAAAGAAGCCAATTTCCAGACCCCTAGAACACATACTAACCTTTAAGGATATAGAAGAGGAAGATGAAGAGCTAGCCGAGTTGATTGCTTGGCTAGACAACAAAACCAAGTAGCAGTGAACAATGTGCGCAACTGTAGCCCTTGCTTATACAAGATTCTTAATTAAAGATAAACATTCCATCAACTATCAATCCTCCAGAATTAGAGTTGAAGCCCTTGCCAAAGCATTTTAAGTATGCATTTCTTGCACAATCCAATACTCTTTCTGTAATTATCTCTGCATCACTTACATCTTTGTAGGAAGAAAAGTTGCTAAGAATCCTAAGAGATCACAAGTAGTCAGGTTTAACATTTTAAGATATATATATATATATTTGTTAGAGATAAAGAGGTATGGGGATAGTTGGTTGAGATAATAATGCATATATGTTGGATATGGATAGGAAGGTTGGGAAGTTAGAGGATTTTATAGAGATTTTCAGTGTTGAGGGTTGGACGCTCTTCATATAAATATACACATAAGTATGGCCATCCCGTCTACCCCTGTTGCAGCCCTCTTCATGACCCCAATCCCTTCTCCTTCATGCTGGTGTTGTTTTCCTTTTTAAGGTACCTCTTCTCATTTCATTCTTCTTTTCGCCTAGATTTAGATCAAGTCACATGCATAGATATAGCATATATGGGTGTTCCAAAAATTTTCGTACGAGTTGTAATGATTGTTTGGGTGCTTAGTAGATTGTTGAATGTTCGTGTTGTTTTACCAATCTGGTTATATTTTGATCTCTTGTTCTATTATTTTGATGGTCGTATCCTCTACTTATGACGTCTATAACATTGGGATTTTTGCAATTATGATCTAAAGTCTTCTACTTATTGGTTGTTTATATTTTGATTAAAAATTCGGGTGGGTATACAAATCTTGAAATAATTTGTTGGGTATCAAGTGTAGCAGTTTGGGATTGGTGGGGAAATTTCTTCGCATGCATATGGTTGTGAGTGCTTGCATGCCTTGGTGCACTGCGAAGCACGACTTTGTTTTGCACGATCTTTCTCCTCCCCCAGCTATTTCTTTTATGTTCGTTAGTAACTAGTTTATTTAATTTTTTCAATATATTAGTGTTAATTAGCAAAGTAACAAATGAATGATATTTTAAACAAAATTATATAACTTGATATTTTTAAGTTAAGATATTAAAAATGTGAGTGTTGGATTTAAGTATGTAAGTGATACAAAATTGTAACCATTGTTGTTTAACTATTAATCAATTTCCAACCTTGTTTCGTCGCTAATGGATTAATTTAAATCACTATTAATCTTTGTATAATATAATTAGTTTTTGTGGTTTATTGCATGCCATTAATAAATTAAGTATGTATAATATTATGAGGAATTTATAAAATAAGGTTAGCATCTTTATCGTGTTTAAAATTAATATTATGTGATTAATATGTCAATCATGATAGAATTATTATTAAACATTATTCAAGGCTTAACATTAAGCACAAAATAGATAAAGTTGATTATTTTAATAATCGATCAATTAAGTTTTATAATATGAGTTATCAAAATTTTGATAGCCTCAAGTGTTGGACTTTAATAACATGCTTAAAATAAATAAAATTCAAACATTTCATAAGCAATTAATTTAAAATAATTTTACAAATGTTATCCTTAAATTATGATAACATAAATTATTTTAAATAATTTAATTCAATGGGTTAATAAGTTTTTCTTTAATTAATAAAGCGGTTGGAAATTTTATTCAAAATTTGATTAACAATATGTCAGCCAATCGATGTGACCTTAGGAACTTGTAAGATTATTATGATTAGTATACAATTATTATCAAATTTTAGCAGTTATTAAATCAATTTATTTTGGCTGTGGAGATATAGTTTGATTAGTTATTTTATGGAGTGGGAAATTATACATTATTCTTTTCCTATCGAGAAAACTCATTATGAGCATTTAGTTCTAAGTGTTTTAATTGTGACTTAAATTGTTGAAATTAAATAATGATGTGACATGGATAATTAACTACCTCATTGATTTTTTTGTTAATCTTGATAAATTTAAAGGTTTAATATTTAAAGTGTTGCATGGGCTGCTTTGTCAAGTTTTAGGCATGACATTGCATCCATTCAATTAGTATAAAATTATACTTATTTTATCGTAGCAAAGTAGGATCGTTGTTCGCGGTTGCGAGTTTACTTTGTAAACTATCTAGGTTCGTTTAACTACTTAAAATATTGTATATTCCATATTGTGAGCCCTGGTCGGCCTGAGCCCAAATTCAACCACCATGTGCCGAGCACAACCGAGGTCAATGAATTGACTCAGTCTGACACCGGGCTGCACCTTTAAAATTATTTGAAAAATAAAATACCTACCCTCAGGCCGAAAGAGGTGACAGAGCGCAATAGCACAAGATGACTCGTTATGCACTTGTGATATCGAGAGGGTGAGTCAATTACAAATATTGGTAATTACAGGCCCTCCCGACATAATTAGAACTCAACATAGGCTCATAATCACTAAAAGACTTCATAAATAATGATATGAAATATATTAACTTGTTTCATGTAATATGTGACTTAGTGGTT
>JAURVB010005902.1:0-15935 GCA_033002965.1 Piper betle
TAACTAAAGGTGGGCATAACTGGAGTCCCAGGTGATCATTGTCCAATGAAGAAAACAGAAACAGTCGAGGATAAATGGATACCAATGTGGAATCAAAATTACACATTTGAGTTACGATGTGCCAGAACTGGCTTTCCTTAGGATAGAGGTGCATGAAGAAGACTTGATGGCTAAAGGATGACTTTGCAGGCCAAACTTGCTTGCCTGTCTCTCGAGATAAGGCCGGGAATCCGAGCAGTTCCACTCTACAACCGCAAGGGACAGATACAAGAATGTGAAGCTGCTGATGAGGTTTGATGTGAAAGATGTGGCTGTTGATCAATTTATAAACATTGTTGCTGTTCCTATAAAATACCATTATGATTGCTCTAACCAACATCAATTGTTGCTTGTGTAATAATGCATGTAATGAGGAACTTGTTTGTCCATGTAAACAGACATGCAATGTCTTTCTCGTGGATAATAATGCAAGCTGCATTCTATTGGGTTCCAATGTGTTTATTCATTTCGTCTTGCTGCAGAAATATGCATAGTGGTGATTTATTATTATTTATATTTATTAATAGTATATCGGTGAGTATAGTCACGCTAGTGTCGGCGATCAATCCTCGGCAAGGGTGAATTTTTTTTGAAAAACAAAGAATATTACTGGTCTTGTTCAACATTGGTCTTTCTCATACGACATGGAAGATGATAATGGCTATAAAGAGCAAGGATTAATATAATGAACTTGTAGAATCATAATCTGTATATAATAAAATGAACTTGTGAAAGAGCAAATCTTATAGTATAAGTGCACTCTGATTATATTTTCGTCAAGTTTTTATCTAATAATAATAATTTGTCATGGATAAGAGAATATCTGGGTTATGAATAAAAAGATTTGGGCCTTATTAAAATTACTAGCTAGTCATCTGGGTAATGAATAAGAAGATTTGGGCCTTATTAAAATTACTAGTTAGTCATGTTTAATTAGTTTCAACTCTTTGTATTTATCAAAGTTCCAACTCATATTATTAGATCATTCTCTTTAATTTCCCACACTTGTAAATTAGTTAAAAACATAAATAGTCTTTTTTCCTCTATTTATTAAGCTTACCACTTTGCATTTAAACAAATGTTTCCACTGTTTTCGGGCTTACCATTTTTAAGCTTTAATAAGTATCTGCATCACACAACGTAAGTGTATAGGCTCGCAAATTGCAAGTTAGAGTTAGTAGATCTGATTTCATAAAAAGATTTTGGCCTTATCCGAAATAATTTATTAGCCACTTAGGTCACCTCTCAGAATTCATTCTCAACAATGAAGATGTGTTTTATTATCTTAAATAAATTATTAATTATTCAATATGTTTATAATTATGCCTTGCAACGAGTTTAAATAATTTGACTAGCAGGTTGGGGTTTCGAGCTGTGTTGACTTGCCATTATCTCGATTGAAATTTTTCATTTTTTTGACAGGCCTTAATTTGTGACTTGTGTAAAGTATAATTAGAATGCCTTGCTTCTACTTGGTATTTTAACTTTATTTTATTTTAAAATTACAAACAAATGTAAATATTTTTATTTAATATTTTGTTAAGTTAACTTGAAAAAACATTTATAAAATTTATAAATAACTATTTATGATAAAATTCTTAATCTTCTATTAAAAGTTTATCCATTTCAAAGTGTTTTATAGTAAGATTTAACTAAGACTTTCACAAAGTAATTTTTCTAGACATTTCATTTCCGCAATTTTGTTTTAAAAAATACAAGAAAAAAGAGATTTTTTCATATATAAATTTTATTTCATAACAAACTTATATTTAAATATAAATAATTCTTTATGAATTATAAATAATATAATTTTATATAATTTACGTCTACTCTATGTCAACCAATCTAAAAAAGCCTAATATTATGTTCACATTTATTTATAGCTGAATAGTTAATTTAATCTATTTATTAACAATATAAAAGAAGTCAATCTTCTTCCACGTGGCAAGCTCATAATTTTTAGAGAATTTTTCTTGGTTTTAAAAAATTTTAAAAGAAAAGTTACCATGATCGTTGGATTATTATAACAGTTAATAAATTGGATCTATAAAATTTTTAATTTAATTCTAACTATGAATTGCTTTTATCACGACTGTTAGATTATGAGCGTTAGATTATCATAACGGCTTAGATTAGATCCATAAGATTCCCATATCAATTATGTCGCTCATTATTTTGACTATAACATGGTAAGATAATTCTATATTTTCTTGATTGATAACCAAAATTAAGATAATCCTATAATCTTTAGACCGGGTCATTACACACATGTTCTTGAATTTAATAAAAAAATAATTTATCTATCATTATAAAATGACTTGTAATGAAAAAAATTATTGTAATAAAACTTCTATGAAAATATATTTAATAGAAGTCAGACTTACATCTTAACACATCCTAAAAAGTAAATTAAAATTTTTGCCTTGAGTTATAAAAAAATTATAAAATTTTTAGACCTTTCAAATTAATTATATCGAGTCAAAATAAATTAAACGAGTGTGTTAATAAAAAGAGTGAGCTTGAGCTGCGCTAAGCCAGCGGCCAGCTCGGGCTCAACCTCGAGGTTGGCATATTGAGAATGGGGCCCACATGAGAGCGTGGTCGTTGGTCAGTCCGCCATGCAAACGAAAACGGAATCGGACGTTCTGCCCGTTTCCGTCCAACCTCCTGCCTCTCCCGCCTTCAACAACCATCCATCCTCGACGAAGAGGCGCGGTGGTCCTCCGGCTGTTGCTAGGGTTTCGACCGCGGCGGAGGAAGTTGCGTCGTCTCCGGCGGCCGGAAAGTTAGCGTCTTTGAGTCGGATTTCCCGTTCTCTCATCAATCATGTCGGCAATCAAGGTCTCTCATGCTCTGTTTTGCTGCGGTGCGATTTGATTGTGATTGATGGGTTTGTTATTCGTTGGGTTTAGGGATTGTTTGTTCGGAATCTGGAATTTTTGCGGATTTGGATTGGTTAGAGTGGAAGGTGACCTTGGAAATTCGATCATGCGATTATGGTTTTCGATTTTGTTATGCTTCTTTTTTTAAACTGTTTGGATATTGATGAAATTGTTGAATTTGGCAGCTATTTAACAGAATGTATGTATCAAAATGTTAAGATGAAGCAAAAGATCTAATATTTTTATTTTCCAACATAATTTGGAATTTTATTAATTTTGCTACTGCAACTGTTTGTTTATTTTTTGGAAAGTGAAATTAAGATGTTGTTGATTGGTACATGTATAATATCAAAGACACTAAAGTTTAGGGAGATTTTGTGTTTGTTGCACTTGGCTTGCTATGTGTGTTTGTTCATAATTTTGGTGTTATTGTGTGACTGTATGGTTTTTTCTACTTGCCAGATGACAAGTCTTCTTCAGCGAAGAAGAGTTCCAATCCCGGAGCTTCGTCAGTTAATCCTCAAGCAGGGAATAGAGGGCCAAGTTCTCAACCGGGCGCGCCACTTGCTAATCCTTTTGATTTTTCTGCCCTGTCTGGCCTACTTGCTGGACTGTAATTCTTTGAAAACTCTTTTTATTCTAAACAATTCATGAGAATTTGAAGTTTTTACATAACGTAACTTTCGTTTGAGTGCTTGTTTGTTGCTATTTTTGTTCTTTTCCAATTTGCATGAGGTCAGATGTTTTGGGGTGATATGCTTCCCAGCCATCACCTAGCCTGAAGGGAAACCTTATTGCATTTCTATGTTTTTAACTAAGGTGTATGCTATTCTGATCAGAAATATATGTATGTATTTTTGTCATCCCACCTAGTATGAATTGATGACATGGGTCTTGTATTGCCAATGGGTTGTTCCAACAGTCAAGTCTGTGAGACACAACCTCATGTGATACAGAGGCAATGGTCATGCATGTCTATTGTCAACTTCCAGATCCATATTGGAGTAGTGGAGATGATGAATTGATGCCCTTGTTACTCTATGTTTCTTATACTTATGTATGTAAATTATTCAAACTTCTCACATTTTTTTAAAAACTACAACAGTACAACAGGATCCGAGTATAAAAAATCTTGTAGTACAAATAGCACAAGATCCTGCATTTAATCCGATGGCTGAACAACTTAAGAGGACTGTTGAGAGTGATGGTGTGCCTGAATTGGGTACATGGCAGTATTTGACGACTATGCAACAAGTTATGCAAAACTCTAACTTTATGATTATGGCAGAACGCCTTGGGAATGCTCTGATGCAGGTTTTCTCTTTTTTTCATTTGTTCTCTATTTTTCTTTTCTCTTTGTTCCATCCTTTTGTTGGCGGTAAAACATAATCAATATTTAATTCCAGGATCCAGCTATGTCTGGCATGATAGACAGTTTCTCCGATCCGTCCCAGCAGGAACAAAATGAAGAAAGAATGGCACAGATAAATCAGAATCCATCTCTTAAACCCATGATGGATGAGATTGAGAGAGGTGGGGGGATGGAGGCTATGATGAGGTGTACTTGTTATTTTTGGTATTTGAATTGCTGAGTCAGAGGTTGATTATTAATTCCAAATAGCATTTGTGATATGTGTTGCACTTTATGTAGCTGAATAGGTATTGGAATGATTCTGAGGTAATGCAATAGCTGGGCCAAGCCATGGGACTTTCGGCAGGAGAGTCTGGAGAGGCAGCAACAACAACCAAGCTTTATGGACCTGAAGAAACAGAAGGTGCAGGAGACGAAGGCGAATCCATTGTTCATCAAACTGCTAGTGTTGGTGATGTAGAGGTATTTTCTATAAAGTTTAATTTTCACAGTATTGCTAACTTGAGTTCATTGTTCTTCAGCAATATATTTGAAGTACAAAAACAAACATGTGTTTTAGATAGTTATTCCTTAAGTGTCTTCTCTGTTAGAATTTCTAGTTAGCTGAATGCTTGTTATTCTACAAAGTTTCTTCTTCTTCCTCCACCTTATTTGGGGTCGAGGACATGGAACTTAATCTAGGCAAGTGTCTTAGGCTTCTTCTTCTTCTGTTATCTTGCTTGGGATTGAGGACATGGTTCTTAATCTAGTCAAGTGTCTTCTTCCTGTGAATGTCAACACCTCAGAGCATTGGTGGAGTTATACTTTATGGTTACTGTTTTGACTAAAAATTTGTTGTTTTTTTTTTGAAAATTTATTCTACATCACCTGTTCATCGCCTCTCTTTATATTTGGTTTTTATCAATGTTCTAAAGTCATCAACTTTTACATGCTTTTTAGTTTGCTACACTTCATTTTGATGACTTTTCCTTGCTTGTGTATGCTTGTTGTTAAATTTTATTTTGTTTTTTTACAAAGGGAATTAGTAGCCAGGTTGCCAATATTATAAAAGAAACTATTGATTGTCAATATAGGGTCTGAAAAAGGCACTAGCAGAGGGAGCTGACAAAGATGAAGCTGATTTGGAGGGACGGAGAGCTTTGCATTTTGCGTGTGGGTATGGTGAGGTATGTACAGTGTATTGGAAAATGAATTTATTTTGTTATAAGACTTTGGGTTGAGTTAGTGTGTTGTTTCTTGAAGTTCTCTCCTTTTTCATCATTTGTCCAGGAAAGAATTGCTTGTTTGTAAAATTTGTATTAATTAGTTTTTTTTTCCTGCCTAAAGTTGCTTCTAGGATGCAGGTTGTGGTTAAGTATGTTTCTTTTCCCTGGTATTTTTGTTTTCATTGTGTCAAAAAATGGACATCCCTGAAGGAGAATTATATTATATGTTAATCAAATTTTAAGTCCTAGATTGAGCACTTTAATCAAATGCTTAGGACACTGCAAATAATTAGAGTATATGATGACAGTTCCACTAAGTTCTGAAATTTGTTTGAGCTGAAATTATGAACTTTTCTGCTTCTTCCAGGTTCAATGCGTCCAGGTTCTTTTGGAGGCCGGGGCTGCAGTGGATGCCATGGATAAGAACAAAAATACTCCCTTGCATTAGGCAGCTGTTTATGGCAAGAAAGATTGCGTTGCGCTTATCCTGAAGAATGGTGCTGCTGTGTAACATATCACTCACTTTTACGTTTTACATATGACACAGTTAAATATGAAATGTGCGTTGGTAAAGATAACACTTTAACAGACAGAAGTGGTAGACCTTGACCAATGGGTGAATATCAGTTCGTTATTGTTATTTTCACTCCTACGTTGCTGTTTAGTAGAATGTAATTCTTCGAACCGTTCTTTATAAAAGTGTTCTTGTAAATCAAGATCTAAATAATTGTGGCACTCATACTCTTCTATTTAATAGTCCCAAGTGTAATAACCTGTATAATTTTTAATCTTATCATGAGTTATGCTTAGAAATTTGGATGGTGAAACAGGGTTTAATTAACATGCCGCTAAATCTGTTAATAGTACTTTCTTCTGCTGACCGCTGGGCAGGTTTTTTTCTTTTTAAAAAAATAACAATTAGCTAAGACTGTATAAAAAGTTTTAACTTTTGTTATTCCTTTAAGACGTTTTACATTCAAGTTTGCTAAATTTAAATCAAATCAGAGTATAATCTAATTGACTCTGGAGTTCTAAATGTAATTCGATAATCGTGTTGTGTAAAAGCATCAAATTATCTGATTCTGGTTTGGGCGAGACAACAGATCTTCCAAAACACAAGGACATGCGAAAAAGGAAGACTTGCCGTGTCGAAGAGACCTGTCGGCACCTCTCTTCTCCGTCGACCAATAAACACTGCTTGACTCGGTGTTTGGTAATGGTAGGCCAAAATACCAGAAATTGCTTTAATGGTTGTGGACGCTGCTTATTTTGCCACGTTCTGTCTCCTGTTTGCCTTCGAAATAGAGTTGGATAAGACTAAGAGCATTCGGCCATGCTCTCCGCCCACGACCTCCTGTTTTGTCCCCTTTCCATCGTTACAACCAAGCACCAGAACCAACTGTCTCTCCCAAAGAAACCGACCAACAACAATCAAAACCCATCTTTGTCATGTAAGGGATCGAGCTGCGTAGAGGGAATGATCTGGTATTTTTAGATAAATAGTTTGATGAGTTTTCGCCCAACAATGGTGGCCACAGAGATGAGGCCTTGGATTTACAGAACCATCACAGAGCCTCTTCTGAGGATTCTTCAAAGGTAATGAATCAATCTTTTGTATGTTAGAAATTCATTGATCTGTTGGACATGAATTTATGATACCATGTTTGCTTTTTATAAATGCCTCAAATTCTGTGGTTGACCATTCTCTTGATTTTGTTTGTCATATTTTTTATGGGTTTGATCGTTTTTGTGAATAATGAAAGTTTGCTAGAAAGAAGAATCTCTTTATGAGCTGTTGAGCTTTGTGTTGTATTTGCAGGTGCACAGACCCCAGGCAGTTGGCATTCTCTGCCACACTGGGTGTGATTCTAGGCGTCTTTCCGATCTGTGGTATGGTACAAATCGCCGTATGGTGTTGTAATTCTGTAGTGTTCTTGTTGGACATAGAAATTTTACTATCTTTTGGTGATCGATCCTTCTTCCCACAGGCGTGACTGCTATTCTGTGTGGATTGGCTATAGCATTGCTTGGATCAAAGTGCCATGCACCTACAATCATGCTTGCAAACTTCATAGCAACTCCATTTGAGTGGAGGTGAGCATGCTCTTTACCCCACAATCATGCAACGCATCATTAGCTACGAATTGTTCGTTATGAGAATGACCTTGAAAACATTTTTAATTTGCTGATATTATATATGAATGAGCATCAAGCTAACACATTAGATTTCCTGTTTTAAATTGCCCACAGTTTGGTGGTTCCATTCCTACGTTTGGGTGAAAACATATCTGGTGGAGAACATTTCCCATTAACTTCAGATGCATTTTGGAAGGTGGTGTCTGGCCAAGCTTCCAAACAAGTTCTGCTTGCCGTCCTCCATGCGGTCTGTTCTCTAATTCCCTCTTCTCTTTTGTTACTCTATCTATTATATGTCCCCTGTCTTGTCTAACATATTTAGATGTATGGAAACTTGTTGCAGTTGATCGGATGGCTTGTTGCAGCCCCCTTCTTTTTTGGGGTCTTGTATGCACTCTTTCTCCCCCTGTTCAAGTTCTTAGTGCGCAAGTTTGTAAATGATTCCCAAACTGATCTAAGATTGCCCCTTGCCTCGTCGGCCAAGGTAAGCAATATCGATCATATGATACGGTAGTATTATGTTAACATGACAATCCTCAAACTCTCTTTCATGTCGGCCACACTTGTAACAAATGCTGATCATGTATATTACTCTACGAGATCCAAATTTAACGTGAGATATCTCAACAACAACAAGGTGTTCATGTGGAGTAGTGTGATTAGAGCCAAGAATATATTACGACAATATTTCGGATCCAACAAAATTTTATTTTCAAGTTCATGCTCATTTTACATTTGCGTTTCTTCCATTCTGTCGAAGGTGAATACTGTAACTTTAGGAGAAGTTGAAATATTTGTGTCATTCTGACGGCGAATTGTAACTTTTCTGAAGGTGTATGATCAGGTGTATAAAAAGTTTGCCTTAACGAATTGAGTTTGTATACGCATTTTTGATGGAGCTATTGAAATCGCGGCTCTAACTATAGTTTCTGATATTCCCCGATCTTATAAAGTATTCGGCCTGTTGTTTAACTGACGGATACCTGGAAAAAAATACAAAAATATTGAACAATATTTTTTGTATTAGGGTGGTGGTTTTTGTAAAATTATGGGACCAAGATATCCATTTTTGTAATACAAATAAACATTTTTAACGCTGGTGCAAATGGATTTGATTAGATAATAAAAAAGCCAGACCGCGCATCAAAAGAGCTAACTACTGTATTTTTGTAAATTGTGCATAGCCTGTCTTATGTTAATTAACATTAATTTTGATATACACAATGTTAAATTGCGCAACAATCCGACTTAATGTGCTTGGCACGATTTTAACTTTTTTTGATAACGTAAAATCTCGATTTTAACGTGATGGGTGACTTTGAAAACTTAATTCATAATTTGATTCAAAGTCGATATTTCTTATTGAAAATTGGATTTTCTGGAATTATATTATGTTTCTTTCAAGAAACCCAATAATTTTTTTAAAAAAACATAATTTAATAATAGCTCTAAATAACTGTATAAAGTTAAAACGAATGATAAAATTATCTTATGTGTAACAATATAACCAACTAATAGACCTGAGTATCTACTCTTATTAATAAAAGGGACTAAAAATTGGATTCAAACAAAAATTACAAATTTTGACCAATTAAGATTCAATAAAAATAAAAAATAAAATAAATTATTATAATTTATATTTTCATCTAATTAAAAAATATTTTTAAAATTAAAATATAGTAGGAGCAAAAGGAATTTTCCGATAAAATGCGTTTTCAGTGGAGTGGTGAACGTGTAGAGGACACGAACACAAAGGTAAACCATCACTTATCGGGCCTTAGTAGGTGATTTTTTATGAGATATTATATCTTAGAAGAGAGTTTTTATTTATTTATGAAATTAGAGTCTATCTAATGTAGATGCACATAACACTTCTCTATCTAATTTGATCAAAATGTCCCGCGGATATTTATTAAATATATCATAGCTAACACAAATGAAGCAGCGATTCCAACTCGAATAAGCTGGCTTAAGTACATCATTGGGTTTAAAAAAGAAAAGAATAAACTAAGTAGCTCAAGTTTTAACAGGTTGATTAAACTCCAAATCCCAATTGCAAGCAAACCTAGATGGCTAGATTAAGCGAAACAAACATCCGAGGTTCGACCGGAATGGACAACCAGACCGGACCCGGTCTGTCCGAAATGCGGAAACTTTTGGTTTTCCCGGAGCCGATGGTCGGCGTCGGTCGTCTTCTTCCTCCTCGGTTTTTCCACTGCCTCGCCGTTTTAGTTGATTTTTCTGTGATTTTTTTGACCCATTATATGATAAAAATGGCTTCTTTGTTTTTGTTTTTTTGGATTGTCAAGTAGTTTACTGTTTCAAATTGTTCGTTCGTACGTAATTTTGCCTGAAATTTGGCTTATTTATGGGTTATTGTGGATTGATTATTTAAGTTGCTGTTGGGTTGTCTTGTAGAGAGTTTGATTTCTTTTTAGTTCAATTGAATATAATTTGAGCTCGGAGTTGTGTATTTCCGAATATGTTGATTGTGTAGAGTTGGAACCGGGTTCAAACTTAGTTTGGGAGTGTTTCAAGTTGTTTGCTGTTGACTTTTTGCTCATTGGTTTTGACTTTTTATGGAGTGTTGTGGAGTAGTTATGAGTTGGGCTGATGTACTTGTAGAGAGTTTGATTTTTTGATCTGTATGAATATCATACGAGCTGGGAATTGTGTATTTATGGTTATGTTGATTGTGTACGACTGTAATTGGTGTGAACTTTGATTTGTGAGTGTTTCAAATTGTTTGTCTTGAATCTATGTTTGCTTTGGTTTTGACTTCTTTATGAAGTATAGTGGAGTAAATTATGGAGTCGGTCGGATGCTCTCGTAGTTTACTTCTAATGTATGTAATATGAGCTGGGAATTGTTTATTTATGGATATGTTGATTGGATGATTGTACAAATTAGAATTAGTGTTAGCTTTGATTTTTGTGAATAGTGGGCTGTAGTCTTTGTGTGGAAGGATTAAACACCATGTATGGAGCTTGTGAAGATGTCTCTTTAACTTGTCTGAGAATAACTTCCATATAATAAATGTTTCTCTTAGATTTTATCGACTGAGTGAAACATTAGAATTACAGATATCGCTTTTTTTAGGAAGAGCAAGAGAGGTGAGAATTAACAGTGAATGCTGGTGATATTGCTTTGGTTTGAAGATCTTCACACTTGAGGTAGACGGATAAACAATGCAAAATGGGGGTGGAATGACTAGGCAATGGCAAGGTCCAGTAGAAATGGGGGAGAGCAAGCAAATTCCAACACCGTCACACCTGCTCCTGCATAAAATTAAATAACAATAGGTGCTGAGGCGCTGAAATACTGATTATTTGGCATGATAATTAAAACCATCAACCAAAAGCTTAAACTTAGCACTAAAACACAGATGAAATTAGTTTGATCTGAAGATCCTAACCCTTGAGGTAGAAGGATGAAAAATGCAAAATGGGGATTGATCAGCTGGGCAATGGCAATAACCAGTAGACGTGGGGAGAACAAGCATATTCTTACTCTGTCACCCCTGCTCCTGCATAAAAATAAAAATCATAAATTAAATCAGATCCTTATTTGACATAAAAAGAAGCACTACCTGTCACAGCTGAACAGGGTAAATTATAGCAATCAATCAATTGCACCACTTGTTTATGCAACATTATCATATGAAGAAGAAGAAGAACTAATTCTTACCTCTCTTGACTATTTTCAGCATCTGCACTATTTTCAGGCTCTATGCTTTAAATTCTTGACTCAGATGCTATTCTGCTGAAAACATTTCACATCGCATCATACTAACTCTTTCTACCTTCTTAAGATTGCATAATTGTGCATCGGCATTCTAAGAATCCAATTGACCTAGTTTTAAGACTCCCTTCTACTGGTTCTTTGAAATATCCATGATGATGGATGATTGGAAGCTTCTGTAAGGTCTATCCGTGCCCTTCCAATCAAGAGGCAATATGTGTGGTAGAACTGATTGTTAAATAGATGTTTTCATTTGTACATGGCTGTCAATTATTTGGTAACGTGAAATGGCTCCCAAATTTTCATGAAATGCTTGTATTTTCTGTCCTTGTCACTTCCTCTGATGGTACATAACAAGTAGATGAAAGCTTTCATTTTAAAAGTCTCAAATGTAGAAACATATTACCCAAGTGTTGTGTTTTATTATCTTAAGATTCTCCTTTACGTAAACCTCTATGGTAAGTGCATTATTTAAAACTACTCCAAATTGTTAGATTCCAAAAATGTTACCCTCTTTTGGACATAAGATGCATGGAATTGTCTTTACTCCTTTCTAAGTTCAAAAGTGTTAAATAGGAATAGAAATACAGATGGCATACATTTTGTTTCTTTGTTGATAATATATTCTTTGGCATGCTATGTATAAAACTGAAGGGATTACACAATGCAGTCTCACAATATATAAAATGGGCTTATTGTTCTCTTTAGTTTCTAACTTATCGTATTTACATTAGTGGAAAATGAGTCTTTTGCCACCGAAATTTTTGGTGACAAAATTTGCCACAGCCCCCCTCCTGTGCCTGCGAAGGTCACCGCCTGCCACATGGCTAGTGCACCATGCAGTGCACCTGCGTGGGCATGCCTAATTTTTTTACAATTCTATTTTTTTTACAAAAAAATTGTCACCCGTGTCACATATATTTAGCAACAAACATTAACCACCAATCTACGCCGCCAAATTTGGTGACTTTCTTTCACAGTTTTGTCATCGAATTTTTGTGACAATTTACTACCAAATTTTGTTAGCAAAATATTTTGGTGGTAATTTATTACCATTTTGCCACCGAACTTAATTATTTGCAAAAGCTTTTGCCACCAAAATTTTTGGGGACAAATTTAGTTTACAAAAGGGCATTTTTCCACTAGTGTTGTTGGTTTTATTTTATATAAATCTCATCTCAATTTCAAATATTGATTTTTGTAGATAAGGAAACAGACTTGTTGTTTGCCGCAAGAGCCAGTTTCTGGTAATATCTACTAGGAAAATACTGAAAATCTTACCATTAGACTGGCTGATGCCCAACTTGATCAACTGAAAGTCGAAGATAGTAATAGGTTGATAATAGTTAAAGAGGCATTCCATCTATTTATTGTGATATAGTGAGTCCTATTAAGTTCCTATGCAACATGGGAGCAGTAGATTGAAAGGAAGGTATTAAGCGAAATTTAGATTGCTTAGGAAGAGGGCAGATGTGAGATTAAGAATGACTGGTAATGAAAGGAAGATAGAAAGTAGTTGGAAGGCATCAAAAGTTTCTTCCTCTGCGCGCAATTGTGCATGTTTGTTTTGCATTTATGTTTATTGATGCATTGTAAATACTTGGAACATTTGTCCTTCTTGTGAGCCTGCTTATCGCTAGACTATATAAGGAAATATGAGTAACCGAATGTCGATATGTCAAGCTCTGGTTACAGTATTTCATTGGTAGTTTTTGTTCTTAGATACTTCAACATTGTTGTTAGACATGATTTATCTTGCATGTTGTAGGATCTGTTCAGGTTATGTTTCTATGTGTTTCTTCTTTCT
Organism: Piper betle; assembly: GCA_033002965.1. Classification (NCBI taxonomy): domain Eukaryota; kingdom Viridiplantae; phylum Streptophyta; class Magnoliopsida; order Piperales; family Piperaceae; genus Piper; species Piper betle. Next base: position 13,183 of record JAURVB010005902.1, read on the forward strand.
GGTTGGTTGGATCGTGGATCCTCCCTTTTCTTGCTCATGCAGCTGGTTTCAGCAAGCGTACACTTACATACAGGGGACAAGCTTTGTACAGTCTCTTAAACAGATATGGCTGAGGGCCTTTGCCGGAATTGCATTCCTACACTGTTGGTTTAGCTGCAGTCTAAAAGGCCGCTGGCTGTTTAATGTTGTGGTTGCTTGCTTCATGTTCCCACTAGTCAATCGTCTCCCCCACTTTAACACCGACTTATTCCCAGCCATGCCCACAGCTCTAGTTGGAGCATCAAATGTGGAGCAGTCCATTGTGGCTCGTGATCCTGTGGCCATGGCTCTGTATGCGATAGTGATAGTAGTGTCTGTGTGTGCACCGGTGTGGGAGGAGGTTTTGTTGAGACGCTCTCTTCTTCCATCTTTGACGAGATACATGCCGGTTTGGAGCTCGATAATTGTCAGCGCAGTTGCATTTGCTTTGGCGCATTTCAACGTGCAGAGACTGCTGCCACTGGCATTCTTGGGCATGGTGATGGGTGCTGTATTTGACCGCACCAGGAACCTTTTGGCATCAATTGTGTCACACAGCCTCTGGAATGGGTTTGTCTTCTTATATCTGAAGAAATGATCATTTATATCTCTACCTTGGTACTCTAGAATTAAACTTTGTTATTTTTGGTGCACTTTTTCCTCTATATATATAAATGATCTTTGCAATTGTTTACAAAAGCTTAAATATATTCACAAGTATACTGCATGTAGAGAGAGACTGCATATATTACTAAAAAATTAACCTCGCTTACCGAATATTATAAAAAAAAATTGTTTGAATTACACCACTTGAGTTAATATACGTGTATCAAACATGAGAAACATACTAATAAATATTTATTTGTGATAATGTAATTTTTTCATAATGATACTATATATAGTAATTTCCTTGATTTCTAAGAACCATCCATCCAAAACCACCCTCTCTAATAGGCATGCATGCAACAGGACAAGTTCAACAAAGATGGTTTTTCCGGTTTCTAAACACTTCAAACATTTTAATCTGTACTCCTAATTCCAATTGCTTCCTTTCTTCTGTTATAGGCACAACTTCCCCCATACCTGTAAAAAACAACTTCCCCACTGGTTAAAAGGTAAAACACACTTGTTTATATATAAACAACGTCTACCACCCCAAGATAGGCACGCTCTAAACATTTCATCCCATGGCCATCTCGGCGGCGAGGATAGCAGAGGCGGTGGTCCTCGTGGCGGTGGCGACCACGATGCTCCTCCCGGGCCCGGCACAAGCCTACATATCTGCCAAATGGGCACGGACAAAAGTCCGCAATGAGGTGGGTGAAGGCACCCTCTTGCAGATCAAATGCTATAGGCTGATCAAGGAGCGTCATTTACTCAAGCCGGACACTTCTTGGTGGGTGAGCATCCTGTCGGAGAGGCTCAGGTACCACGGCGAGGTGACGGTGACGTACCCCGGCAAGCCGGGGCAGCAGGATAGGGTCGATTGCCAGTACGTGGTGAACAAGGAAGGGAGACGGTGCAAGTGGACCATCTTCGATGACAAGAACAATGCATGGGATGAGAGAGGGAGTCCATGATATGGTATGTAATGAAGGATGGTGTGTATCAGGAGAACCCAAGAAAGATCAATGGTGTGGAGATTGGACCGACAAAGATCAGATATAGGCATTGCAAGCTATTTGCATTGGGAGATCTTGTTGATGACAAGAGTGGTGTCAGCAGTTCTGTAGGATAGTTAATTATTTTACCTAATTACCCATGAAGGATATATATATATATATATATATATATATATATATATATATAGGTCATATTTTTGGAAGATATTGCTTAAACGATGTCATACTTGTGTGTGAGCTTAATTTGAATGTGGGTAATTATTCTATGTTTGTAAATGAAGCTTATAAGGAACAAATTATCAATATGATGAATGGTATGTAGTAATTATTCTTTTCTTTTGCAAATTAAGAGTAAATAATTAGTTAGATGAACAAGCTGGTAGATAGAAAGAGAACAAACATGAGTTTGTTCTTATATGATCAGACAAAACTTGTTGAATGTAAGATCTGTTCGGGCGCGGGTTCGTCCGCTGGTGCGGGTTAGAGTGTTCCCGCGTCGGGTTGGAAGGGTTCGGTGGGACCGAGGCGCCCTTGCCGCGCAAAGAGACAGCGGGATGAGACTAAAGAGTCACAAGTATCCAATAACACTTAGACAATTCTTATGCACTCGGTGGGATGGCCATTTCGACACACACACTCGACAGGACTTCCCCAGCACTCGGCACGCAGGCTCGAGGCTGCTGGAATAGAACTAGATGGTTCGGTCACAGGCGGACAACGCTGCACCGACAGCTTACCGGGTGTGCCCAGCACTTGGCCCCGACCAAGGCTGGTTGCGGCCACACACCGGCAATCCCCTTACCCGACACTACCTCACATCTCCACGCAGGGAGGCACTCACCCACACTTGATCACTTTTGATCTGATTTTATTTTTTCCCCCTACACAAGGATAACATCTCCTTATATAGACACCCGGCTGAGTGCTGCACGCCAACACATGCACCCCTTGGTGCTTGGTGTTCCGGCTTCCACCCCTTGGTGCTTGGTGTTCCGGCTTCCACCCTTCCCTCCTTCCGAATAAATCTCACGTATCTTATTTATTAGAGTCGACACATCCCATCCTGTGGATCGATTCTCCCTTAAGAGTTGTTTGAGTTTTTGTGTGCCTAGC